>LBNU01036583.1:6329-18171 GCA_014162995.1 Artemisia annua | reverse complement strand
CGGGAGTGGTTGTACCCTTGGTAAAGAACTCGACATCTAGCCTTGTGTCGGAAAAAGGAATTAGGCGACGTTAGGTTGGTTCTACCTCGAACTAGAACTCGGTATCTAGCTTTGTACCGGATAAAGTGTAAGCGACGAATGTAAAGGTTTCTCCACCGAGAAGGAGTTTGTTGATAGTGCTTGAAACTCTCGAGTTGGATACTCGGGGCGTGGACGTAGGGCAAGGACAAGTGAGGTCCTTGTAGCCGAACCACGATAAACAATCGTGTTGTGGTTTGATCGTTCTATCTCTTTACTTGCATGTTTTACATATTGTGTTTAGTTTACATATTGTCTTTGAGTTGGTCAAAGTATTTCAATTCACATCTTAAAGTAAAACGTCAAGTATATTTTTGATTAAAACGGATAGTTTTCAAAAGATAATTAACGTAAAAAGCGGTAAACTATTCAACCCCCCTTCTAGTTTTCCACATAGTGTATAAAGATTTCAATCAGGTTTTAAATTTATAATTGTAGACTAACCTATAGACTAATACTTACGGGCAGTGTACCCTATCAGTTATAGCTAGTGAATGGTAAGTACGGTTCATTTGCAAGGAGTGAGTGAACTAAAGCTAATCTAAAGGTAAATGAGGTAAACAAATCAAAATCACAAGACATACATAAACTTGGCTAACACCAAAGGGTGTTAAGCCATAATCTTAGTAGCACAATACAAAGTAGTAATCAAAGCTAAACGAATAGAATTCATAGTGAACCGAATGATTAAACAAAGTAAATGATACTTGAGATGCCCTCCTAGCGAGTCGTTGTGAATTTTGACCTTCTTTGCCCTTTGATAACGCTCTAATTATACATATTTATTCCATCAATTATATATCATTTATCTTTTATATTATATAGAATATTACGTTATTTGTGTAGAATTGGTACTAATCTGGTTGCAGGATAAAACGAGAGAAGAAAGTTAGAAATACCACTAAAACGACGATTAAATGACAAATATAAGAAAGGAAGGACTTGGAATGAAAATATACAAGTATGAAAGATCCAAGTACGCCGGTCTTAGGACTGTGTGCGGCGTACTTGCTTGGCGGGTAAATGAAATTGAATATACGCGAAGTACGGCGGACTTTCTACGAAGTACGGCGCACTTACCTTGACAGTTACAAAACATAGTTTTTGTTTGCATTCATTGTGAGGCCGATCACTTGTCCTCATTTACTGAATATTGGAGTTGAATTAGGTCAAGATAAGCCTATAAAAGAAAAAGTACAAAGCAGAGAAGAGGGGGCAACACTAACGAGAAGTAGGGAAAGTATACGAAGTGAGATTGGTGAACTCCTACCAAGTTCACCATATCAGGTTCGAGGTTGTGATTCTATTGCTGTGACAGAGTGTAGGAGAACGAGCCTAGAGAGTTATCTCTGTGAAATCATTTGTTCTTTCGTTGTGATCACTTTGGTACACTTTTCTACTTTGTCGAATTGAATTATGAAGTTTATGAAATTCATGTTGAATGATATGTGTTTTGTTACTACAATAATGGAGTAGTCGTTATATGTTTATTTGGGTGATTTAGTTATATGATTGTTTGCAATGTAATGTACGCTTGCTATTGATACTATACTTAAGTTTAATTGATGAGACTATGCTTGGATCATTGTTGAATGTTTGATGTATTTCTGTGGTAGAAGTAGGTCGAAAGGGTCTGCCATTTTGGTATTATTTCAAGGTGTTTGTCTATGGCAACTTGGTGTTAACCTTGTAGAAATTGGTCGACAAAACATTTACCAACCCATCCATAATCTTGTTTAATGCCTTATCTCATGTCTACCGAACTTGATGAGGAAATTGGCTTATGTATACTTCTGTTATGAACCAGTCTTAATGCATTTGATATATTGAGAATCATAGGTCGAAAGGATTTCTTAATATGTTGGATAGTTATAGGTACGAGTGTTAACCATGCATCTCTTGCTTATATATCTTGTTCATGATTGCTTGCTCATCGTTTACATGCTACTTCCATGTTTCTTAGCCTAAATAAACATAGTTTTTAATCATATAAAACAATCAATCTAAATTGCTAGTCTTTGGATAAGTGACAATCTAGGGACTTTACTTTAACACAATTGCTAACTTGGCTTTTCTACAATCTCTTGGGACGACCTGGTCTTACCTAAACCTTTACTATAAACGGGGGGTTATACTTTACCCATGTATTTTATAAATTAAGGAAAATGGTGAAATTAGTATTATAAATTTAAAGCTTTTTAAACACATCAAAGTTTTTGGTGCCGCTGCCGGGGATTGGCATTGATAAAATCAAGTTAGTTAAGTGTTTTGAGACTTTTTACACACATAGCCGTACAGTTTTCTGGCAAACTGAATCAATTTTTACCTTCTGAGACTGAGTGTACGCCGTACTTCAAAGTTTGTGCGCCGTATATTCTGGAAAAATTTCAACTACACCGGTTTTACTTTCTAAACCGCCGTACTTTCTGGAAAAATTCGCAATGTTCACTGAGACAAAACCAAACCAAAACAAAAACCTTTTAATGCTTATAATCAAGGCTGAGAACATGAGAATTGCTTTTTATGTGCCTTTGGTATTTGGATTGATGCATTTGTTAATATGTTATGATTCATCGAAAATACAAAAATATTTGCTTATTTGGTTAATTAGACATTTTCTTGTTTTTGATTGTTTATGCATGATAATAATCTGGACTATAAGGTTAAACGTAATTCTGAGATATTCTAAAAACTACAAAGGAGTTGAAACTAAAAACAGATGAAGTACGCCGCACTTGTTTTCAAGTACGTAAGTCTTTCCTGGGAAATTTCAAAAGAATAAAACAGAAGTACGCCGCACTTGTTATCAAGTACGTCGCACTTTTATGACCAGAAGTTCACAGAAGACTTATATTGTTCATAATGATCAAACCAATTCATCTTTTGATTTTTGAATGTTTACTGATGTTATTAGAGTGCAAAATATCATTTAGTTTTGATTGTACTAACATACTAATGGTTTATTTGATGTTGTGTTGTCAAATGTTAGAAATGGACCCAAACTCGAGTATTGGACAAATGTGCTTAGATAAGGGAAATTCTCTTGCTGAGAATGATCAACTTGAAAGTGAAGGTAATTGGGATGGAGAAGGCACTTGGGACACAGTAGAAAGTGGAAAACGAAAGGAGGTGAAGGCTTATACTTTCTTTAGAATGGAGAAGGAAGATGGAACTTGGGATAAGTACATGACACCTTGTTATGTGGAAGGTGTGAATGCTTTTGATGGGGTTACTGATTTGGATTGTGATAAAAACTACGTTTCTCAAGAGGTGGTGATTGAAAAGAGATGGAAGTACACTAAGTTAGCTAATGGGGACAAAAAGCTTGATAAGAAATTGTTAGTGAATTTAGAAGGAGAAATTTATGTGGTTGAATTTTATGTGAATCCGGAAGAGGATGACGTTGAACCTACTATGATACTTGGTAGGGATTTTCTTAGGCAAGCTAAAGCTATTTTGAACCTACAACTTGGCCTAATAACCCTTTGGCCCAAACCACCTGTGTATGATTCGGAGGATGAAGAGCTAGATACTTTGCTAGCCAATTTCTCAGTTGAAGAACTTCCACCACTTTCACCAAACCCCAATGATTTCCCAAACTATGTGTGCAACATGGGAAAAAGTTCTAGAAACAAAAACCTACAACAAAAAACCTACAAAATGACCTATGATGATGAAGGTCCATCACTAACCATAAACCGTACAAAAACACAAGAAGAATTGACTAGGGAAGAGTTTGAAAAAGATGTGCTAGAAAGGGTGATATTACTAAATGAAAAAAGACTTGTTATTGAAACTTTGAAGAACTTGGACAAGCACAAAATGATGCTTGACAGTGTGTTGATTGATAGGCTTAAGCTTGATGGTGAGGTTACTAATGAGGAGGAACATGAGTTGGCTAAAGAAGTTGTTAAAGAGCATAAGGTTGTGAAAGAAGGAGGAGATCCGGGATGTTTTATTTTGCCTATTCGTTTGGAAGGAAAACTCACTTATAATGCATTAGTAGACACCGGATCAAACATTAACATGATGTCATACCGTATCTATGCACTTTTGGAGAGAGGCAAGGCAAGTCCTAAGATTGATAAAGTGAAGTTGCTAGACCACTCTAGTGCGGAAACCATGGGACGTTTGCTCAATGTTCTTTGCCAAATTGGCACAAACACCATTCTTGCCAATTTCCTACTTTTTGATGTACCCATTGATAGAGATGTACCATTGGTTGTCGGGGGAAGTTTCATGTATACTCTTGGAACTATAATGGACATGAGGAATGATAGGATAAGTGTGTATGGGGGGGGGGCATTACAAAATTGTGCCATGAAAAAGAAGGAGGAAGAAAGTGATAGTGACGAAGAGGATGATGAATATTCCCAAAGAAGGGATGAGAATGGAAATCTATTTTACGGACCTGTTTATCCGAGCTATATGGAATGTGAAGATGCTATGGATCGCGCTCTTGGTGAGCAAGATTACTTGAACCCGT
The DNA here is from genome assembly GCA_014162995.1 of Artemisia annua. Classification (NCBI taxonomy): domain Eukaryota; kingdom Viridiplantae; phylum Streptophyta; class Magnoliopsida; order Asterales; family Asteraceae; genus Artemisia; species Artemisia annua. The sequence continues at coordinate 13,607 of LBNU01036583.1, read as the reverse complement.
TTCGTGATGTTTGTGTTTGGAAAAAGTTGGTAGGATTTCTTGGAGCACTACCCGTTTCTCTAACCAATAATGGTTGGACACCTAACTATTCGGGGGGAAATTTGAAAGTTAAAGGAGATAGGAAGTGGCACGTTAACGTTAAAATTGTGGATCCATATGGAAATACTTTTGAAAGAGGATATGAGACTAAGAAAATTGGAAGGAAGGTTTCTGGAGAATACAAGCTGAGTGATGTTATGTCACCCGGTTATTTCAGAGCTTAGAAAAATTATGGATGACGGATAGGAGTAGCAACATCGCTCCTAAGTTTATTTTTCGCGTTTTTATTTTTCATTTCTATGTTATTTTCATCATTTGGATAAAACGTACCAAAACATTGTATCCTAGAAAGTTAAGGAATGTTTTGATGAATGAATGAATATAATGAAGTTTGATTATATGTGGATTGAATGTTTTTACATATGCATGTTAGTTAAAATTGTTAACTGTGGAAAATTTATAGTAAGTACGCCGTACTTGGGGTCAAGTACGCCGCACTTCTGAGCGGGACTATAAATATGACTTGAAATCTTTCATTACTCACAACGTTTTCACACACAACACCGAGAGAAACCACTACCTTTTGATCAAAAATTTCCACGAAAGAACTTTTCAAAGAAAATCAATCCACATTATCATGACTTCAGTATGTTTATCCATTTTGTTTAATTTCTTTACAATTTTATTTCGTAATTTTTAAGGTTATATTTTTTGTGATATGTTTTAGATTCTTTATTTTGATCAATATGTTAGTTAGAATAAGTGGAACTTATAGGACTACCCAATTTCATGAACGAATGTTTTGCGAATGATTGAATCGAATTAGAGTTAGGGTTTTTAGCCTTGATCACTATTTTTACGAAGATAGAAATTTGAATATGCTTATTTGATCTAGGAGAGATTAAAACGAAATGTTAAAGAAGATTTTTGGATTTAACGAGTTGAAAATTATGGGAATTATGCCGAAATGCTTAAACCTAAGATTAGAACTGCTTATTTCTAGGGGTTTTTAAGAAAAAAATGAAGAAAAACTGTATCATGAGTTTGAAAACGTAGTTTTGTTGAAATGATGCTTTATAATTGATGCGCGGGATTGCGACCACGCACTAGGGTTTTACTTCTCAAGGGATCTTGAGAAGCTTGCAATCCCCACCAGGCAGTGTACCTGACCGATGTAGTATAGTGTAGTGGCAAGTACCGGGGGATTGATCGTTCTCTGCGAGAATAGTGTCGTTAGGATTGAAAAGCTACTCTAATAGGTCTAGGGGTGAGGGAAGATTCTTTTTGTATTTTATTATTTTTAGGAAAGCAAATAAAAATCTCGGTTTTGAAGGAGTGGGCGAAATTAGTTGCTAGTCAACTAACCCAAATAACTACTAATGCAAATAAAATAAAATAAAATGAAAGTAAATGTTTGTGAAAACTAATATGGAGAGAAGTGTGTTTACTTAGATTTCCTTACTCCCTAACTATCTTTTACCGATTGATTAGTGTGTATTAATTGCGTGGATGACGGATTGTATTCCTTAATACCATTTGTAGGGGTGTGTACGGACTTCCCCTAACTCTATGAGCTCCTACTTCACTCGTATGTCGAGCCGGCTAAGAAGCTCCTAACATGGGATCACTAGAATTCGCTCATGCATTAAATACAATCAAATAACCTTAGTACACCTTGGTTCATGTTTCTTAAGACGTTCAAGCATGTTACCAACCAGAAGTCTGCCAGTTTTCTTAAGCCTAACATCGATAATCACCCATCCAATACAATTAATAACACACCATTCAATCAATAATCAATAGTTAGGTTTTATTAGATCTAAGCAAACACAATGAAAACCTAGCCTAGCATGTTAAACAAAAGACAAGTGTAAGATAGAATCAAACAACACATAGACATATTGAATGATTAATGACATGAGAGATCCAAGGGTTAAAAACCCTTAAAAAAGCTGCAAAATTCGTCTAAGGTTTCTCCCTTAAAAAGTTCCATACAAGTTCCACACTATTGACTAAAAATTATGAGAATATATATAGAAAATCAGATCTGACGGCGTCACGTTATAGCCTTGACGCCGTCACCTCGCCGTGATTAGGGTTTCTTGATGGCCTTCTTGACGCCGTCCCTCTTTAATCTGTTCTGGCTTATCAAGACTTGATGGTGTCACATCCAAGCTTGACGCCGTCAAGGGTACTATTCAGCAGATTTTTGGCACTTTGTCGAATTCTTCACTTTTATGCTCCAAAAACGTCCAAAATGCTTCCTTTTCCAGAATTTCTCTCCAAAGTACCTAAAATGACAAAAGGAACGATTTAGGGCGATATTTGATCAAATAAATACGATTTAGAACTTAAATGACCCCCGAAAAGCGGTACACTTTTCGCCTTATCAAATACCCTTACAATTGAGAATTGCTTGTCCTCAAGCAAATGCGCTTTTATTCCAATCAAAATACAAGTTAGGGGTCATTTAACACTAATATAAAAGTAATTACAACAATTAATCGTTCCCCTTTAATCATAATAAGCACGGAGATTACATACTAGCACCTCATAAGTAGTGTTTAGATACTCACATCTCTCAGGTGTCACAGAATTATATCTCATAAATGAAAATGGACAATATCTCTCACTACCTGTCGTAGCAAATAGATTACCATAGGCTTGGGAAAGGATCGAAAACCTTCTCCACTAGGCGTAAGCACTTAAGATAAACTATCAAAGAGGACTTTACAAAAAGGGTTGTAATGAGGTGTAGTGATATGATAAACACGGATTTGTTGGATAAGGGATATTTTACTGGTGGCGAGTTAAAGATCTTGATTAATTACATGTACAATATGGCGTTGCTAAGCCAAGACTAGACTCGACTTAAGCTAATTCAAAAACTAATAAAACATAAAATAAACATAAAACGAAACGGGATGGTAGTCCGTATTTTTTTTTCTACTTTTCCTTTTCTCATTTTTTTCTTTTTCTTGTTTTTTTGATTTTTATTTTTATTTTTTATTTTTTATTTTATTTATTTTTTTTGCATACATTCTTGCACTACCATCCAAAATAATACATCATAGGGGCCTCGGTTCTCCCCTTACACTTGAACTTTTAAATACTTTACAAATAACTATTTTAATGACTCGAATTAAGATAATCGAAACACTTGGAGTACTTTTAAAATAATTAGCACATATGGGGGTAATAATGTTGTTCTTCCCCATTACTCCATTACACTAGTACTTTACCCATGAGTCCCAATTGTCCCAAAACAATATGTACAAGGATATGACTTGACTTAGCAACCATGTAATCAATTAGATAATTAACTAAGGGTTTAAACAAATGTTGTCACAATAATGCACTAAAGGTGAGTGCATACAAGGTAGGCAAAGGCGATTTTGGTATACATTTAAGTGGGGTGTAACAAATTCTTCCTTTAAGTAAAATGCTTAAAGTTAGAAACGAAAAGGATAGGCTCTGGAGGGTGTACTAAGGGTATCGTGTACTAAAAATGAGTACAACGCAAAGGTGTGGGAGAATTACTTGACCAATGAAGTCAATGTAATTATAACAAAAACACAGGTGTAAAACAATGGGTTAATCCTAATGCCTCTTATCATGTAGTAAATCTAACTACACGAATGTAGTCTCACTTGTGGATTCGGGATGGTCCTATCGCAAGTTCTAGAATCTAAGTGCTACCGGTACACACATCATAGCATAAATGCTTTTCCTACCAATTCTAGGGGCGAACCTCACATATTTGGGGTGGAAAAATTTTTAGTGGTACGGTTTTTGTGCTAGTCATATAACTTCTATCCATGAGACGCTCATTAAGACGAAAGTTTCATTCCTAAATGTTGTAAAAAATTTTAAATTTGGCACTAAAATTGCCCTAACAGGTATTTATCTCAGTTTTATTACACATCTACCATTAAACAAACAAAAATCAAGCGTAATTGCATTCTCTAAGGTATCGTAATTTACCCCCCCTTACACTTAAGATGAACATTGTCCCCAATGTTCAAATAATAAGATGTCAAAGTAAATAAGGTAAAAGAATGAAATCAAATACTCCCCTGATTCGCTTGGTGGATAAAGGGGTAACATGGTTAGATCTTCTTCCAAGAAATTGAACACTCAAAGCTTCCCTTCCGAAATATAAATCATCTTCTTGTCCAAAATAACCTGTTAAACCTAAGAAAACAAACACGAAACCGGCATAACATCGGCGGGATAAATCTGTATAAGGATATAATGCTTGTGGAATGAATATTTTGCAGATTCCTGGAGTTTATAAGTTAGAGATTTTATAAAGCATTTTATGATTCCGGAAGAAAAATAAAACTTTCAAAAATTCCAGAAAACTGAACCTGACGCCGTCAGCCTGGGGCTTGACGCCATCAGAAGTGATCTGATAGATTTTCATGTTAATGTTTCCGGAAAATTTCTGGAAAAACTCAATTCTTACTTCCTGGAAATCCTGCAAAATATCATTATGACTCGATACAAGCATTTGACTCAAACAATTACTAATATGTATGTCAATTTAATATTGTTATGATTCATGTTCATTTGTTCTTATAAACCGATTTAGATTTCCCTTACACTTATCTTTTGCAAAATACCTTTATATGTAGTTAAGACGAAGTTAAAAACAAAATAAAGCATTCTCACAATTTAGTTTGAAGCATGAATCAATAACAATAAAAATAAAACATACATACGGAAGCAAATAAAATCAAACAAGCAAACAAATAAATAAACACACAAAAAGCTTGGGTTGCCTCCCAAGAAGCGCTTTTCTTTATTAATGAGTCTTGTAGCTAGACTCAAAGTCACGGGCTCTATTATGTGACTCCATCATTGGTCACATCCTCTAGGTCATCCTCGGGCTTAGTCTTATATTCCGGACCTAGTTTCAAGCATTCTTTGTAGAACCCAAATATCCTACTCATGACATAGTCTACTCCTCTACTTCTATCCTTGTTATTCCTATAGTAGACCGCTTGCTTGTGCTCCTTCTCGATGTTTGACAAGAGTTGGTACTGCTCTATCTTATAAGGCATTTGGTAAGCTATATCATCGGTCTCGTCCCTGAATCTAACTATCCCTAGAGATGGGTCATAATTCATTTTAGAGGCCTCAACAAACGGCTTTCCAAAAACTACTTGAGTTAAGCATGTGTCAACTACCGGACGAATATCCTCAACGATCATGAAGTCGGTGACGTAGGTGAAATTCCCTATATAGACATGTAGTCCCCTAACTCTACCTACAAAATTGCTTATCCACCCCGTGCTAGGAAATGTTCTAAGTCCCAGTTGCTTTTTCATTATTAGATTGTAGTGAGCTCTAGTCATGAAGTTTATTGGGGACTTAAGATCTATGTAAGCCATCCAAACATGCAAGTGACCTATATTGCATGGTATGTTGATGTTGGAAGGGTCACCGGTTTTGATGATTAGGTTACCTAGGAAGTATGGTGTCTCGGGGTCATCGAATAGATACTTATGGTAAGCACGTTCTTCCTTAGTGGGCAACCTATTGAAGTAGTCCTCTTCGTCATCTACTTTTTCTACTCCACTTATCTTAGCTTCCTTATCAACCTCAACTTCCTTAACCTCATCCTTAGGTTCAATTTCTATTCTAACCTCATTCTTGTCACTTTCTTCCTTATTCTTATCGATTGGCTTAATAGTGACGACATTGACGAAGTGGACATGTTTTGATGAAGAAGGGTCTTTGACTTGGGGTCCGCTATTTGTGTTCCTAGCGTCCTTATGTGGAGGTGATAGCACTTGGTTGTTGAGGGCCTTCAATAAGTTATCAATCTTATTGGTCATCTCTAGCTGTTGTTGATCAAATTCGGATGTGAATTTAGCTATACGAGCTTCTTGAGATGCCATAAAATTGGACATCAATCCTTCAAAGTTATTGGTACTACCATAGTTGTTGGAAGGATTGTTGCTGAAGGTACGGTTCGAGGAGAGACCGTTGGGTTGAAAACGATTAGGTGGGTTGGAAGAATTGTTTTGGGGCGCGTTTTGGTTTGGCCTCCACCTAAGGTTTGGGTGATTTTTCCAAGAGGGGTTGTAGGAGTCACCATAAGGGTTTGGCTCGGGTTTGAAAGTGTACCACTTGTCTCCCACTCCATCGGTACGCGAGGATGCGTAGTCCGCAAAAGCTTGTTCGGGGAGTTCCATGCAATCATGAGTGTCGTGGGGACCACTACATAATTCGCATGAAGAAGTGATTTTGTTCACTTGGCTTGAAGGTTTAGGAGCCTCGTAGGATTTCATAAGAAACTTGACTTGGTATTCAAGTTCTATGATCCTACGGTCGGAAGTGCTTGAATTGTTCGAAGGCAAAGATATTGCCTTGACCATTTTATTTAAATCACGGGGATCATTCCTACTTTCGTTGTCATAAAGAGCAAGATCTTCTAGGAGATCCCATGATTGTTCCGCACTTAGATCACGTAGCTTACCACCGGCCGCTTGGTCAATGGTTTTTCCTCGTGGGGAGATTGATATAGTCATAGAAGATTTGGACTTGGAGCCAAAGGTCTATGCCATGATGAGGGACTTTTTGAAGTAAGTCCTTGAATCGAGTCCATGCCTCGTAGAGGGTTTCGCCTTGGCATTGTTGGAACATCAAGATGTCATTCCTTAGCTTGGCAGTCCTTCCCGATGGGAAAAACTGAGCAAGGAAACGAGTTGTGAGATCATCCCAAGAGGTGATGGATCCTGCGGGTAGACTGGTAAGTGCTTATTCACATACCTTTTATTCACCATTTTCAGGCTCTTTAAGACCAAAAACTAACGTTAAACGCCAAAGATATTGTGTTTTTGTGTTTGTGACTGTGCAGGAAAGGATATTGCAAAAACAACATAGAAATCAACCAAAAAGCCCTAAAACGAGCACGAGATGTGGAAAAGTGTCAAGAAGCTGAGTCAACGATGATATCTACTTAAGAAAAGCCCGTGACGATGAATTCATTCCTTAAAGGCTCAAGAAAATAAAAGAGACGCTTAATCGAAGCTCAAAGTTAATTATCAAGATAAGCTTCACAAATTCGAGCAAGTGATCACTTTTAAGTTCTCAAAGACCTTTGGAAAGCACGTCAACACGCTACCTCAAGTTACAAGGATTTACGTTTAGTCTTTAGAACGTCTAGTAGAGTTGTAATAGAGTTTACGTGAAGTTTTCATGAAATGTAAAAGACTAGGGGGCTAAGTG
>LBNU01036582.1:16997-28723 GCA_014162995.1 Artemisia annua | reverse complement strand
TTGAAGAATCAAAGAACTTATCAACTCTACAACTTGATGAACTAATTGGAAATTTGAAAGTGTATGAAGTAATAATAAAGAAAGATTCCGAAATGGTCAAAGGAAAAAGGGAGCAAAGTAAATCAATTGCACTAAAAGCAAAGAAGGATTCTAGTGACGGAGAATACTCAACATCCGAAAGCGATGACGAAGAATATGCTATGGCGGTGAGAGATTTCAAGAAATTCTTTAAAAGACGAGGAAGATACATTAGACAACCATATGATGAAAGAAAGACACCACAAAGAAATAAGGACGATAAGAATGGCAAAAGTGAAAGGAAGTGCTTCAAGTGTGGAGATCCAAACCATCATATTGGAGAGTGTCTGAAATTGTCAAGAATTCAAAATCATAAGGCGTTTGTAGGAGGAGCATGGAGCGATAGTGACAATGATGAAAAAGAGACAACAAGAGAAGAAAAGTGTCTCATGGCAAAGACATCAAATGAGGTATGTTCCGAAACCGAGTACTATAGTGATGAGAATCTATCTTTAGATGAAAAAGACTTAGATAGCGAATATAGTATATTGTGCAAAGTAGGACAAAAAGTCATGGCTAAAAATAAACTACTAAAACAAACTAACAACAAATTAAAAGATGAAATAATTGAATTAAAAATGAAGATACACAACTTAGAAAAAGGTAAAGAAAGTATTATGGAATGTAAAAAGTGTATAGTTGTTAAACATGAGAATGAACAACTTAAAGAAGAAATTAATAAACTTGAGAAATTTGAGAATAGTAGTAAATCACTCAAGAAACTAATTAGCATTCAAAGAGTATCCGGAGATAAAACCGGGTTAGGATATAACTCAACCGGAGTGTCAACTAGTGAAACTAAAAATGTAAAATTTGAAGATGAAACTAGTGAGTTAAAACCTAAACCAAAATACATTCTTTTGAAAGATAGATTAGTACCTATTGCTAGTGATGAGGAAGTTAAAAGTTTTCATAAATCATCTTTAAAACCCGAGGCTGAACCTTTTGAACCAAAAATAAGGTCTAAAACTCCACCACCTAGAAAACGAATAAGTTCTCGTCCTAGGTCTAAAATTCCTCAACCTAGAGTAAACAAAAATAGACAAAACTTTCACAACAATCATCAAATGTGGAACTTCAATCCTTGGGGAATGATTCCACCATATATACATCCAAGTCAAATACAAAACATGTTCGGATCAAACAACTTTAGTCAAATGAGACAATAACTTTGGTCAAATGAGACAATGGAGACCAACAAGATAAATTCAACATTCTTTGAGTTACTTTTGCAATCTACCCGACAAAATCGTGCAACCGTTTTGAAGACTTTGAAGAAGATTTGATTGAAGACTAAAAGGTACACATCTCTTGTAAATTTTCATGTGAAGATTGCATGCTTAGTTTGGTATCTAGTTTATGTATGTTTAGGCTTGTCTTATAGTTTCCTTTAGCTATTATACACATACTTATATATATATATATATATATATATATATATATATATATATATATATATATATATATATACCTATCTACATATCTCTACATTATATATAACAGGAGGCGTTACACGTAGATTATTCAAGAAAACGCCACCTCATTGCCCAGTAATTGTTATTCGCATCCATGTCATCACATTTTGTCCATGTAAGCAACTTTTATAATTTATTTTATATTTTTTTAATTTATTTAATGTCCACATCATCACCAATACAGTCCACGTAAGCACTTAAGCAACTAAAATCCGGATTTAATTCGACCCAAAAAATCATGCAACTAGATTCGACCTTGGGGTGTTTGCAACCATAACAAGTGTATCCACCACTAGAGCAACACAATATTTATGATACAATTTGCAAGTCAAATATGATAAAGCTGTCCAACGAAATGTTTTTTTTCAATATTTAGGCCCATTATATTTTCAATATTTAGGCCCATTAGCAAAGCCGTATGTACGCCTTTTTTTTCTTTCCCTAAAAACCCTAATGGTACAACCTTCAATCGTGAACTACACATCTTCATTAGGTTTTTGTTTATTCATGGTGAATTCCTAATCATGTACACAAATCTTGGGTCATTCCTCCAAAAAACAATAATGGAGTAAGTTTTCTTCATCATAAAGTTGATTTTCTCGGGTACCTTTCTTATTTGTTCAACTCATATGAGTTTAATGCTACTACCATGCATGTATCATTATTTATATTGTATAATTTATATTGTATTATTTTCATTAGTTACATTACCTTGAGATTACTTGGAGAAGAAGCCGATAGTGGTGTATACAACTTGATATAGCATTCACTCATTCAGAAGTGTTTCTATGGTACGAGCATGGTAGATCTCTGGCTAAATCCTTTGCATCCAGTTGCAAGAAGGTATCTTAATCATCATTAAGTCAGAAATATCAATTTAATAAAACAATGTGCAAGAGGAACGTTCACAACTTCTAATTATGAGATTTTATTAATAGTGGGAAGCACCAATTATAACTTTTGATGGGCTACATTAGTTGTGAATCCTTATATTCTTTCTTGCCATCTTACATGTTTTGTTCAGCGCCATTACTATGATTCTTGGTAGACTAAAGGTACAATATCATCATAACTAGCAATTTGTTTAATTTGATACGAAAATTATCACTGTTGATGTTCCTATATTTGTTTAGCAACTGATATTTTTTTATTGTGTATTTGATAGTCTTACGCGTGATGCTGATCGTTACAGGTTATCAGAATCATCCCTCGGCGCTTGATGTATAGTTGTATAGGACTTATGGCTGATATGAGTTTCACAAGTTTATAGATGGCCGGGGCCAGCTAAATAACATATCAAAACAGGTGCAATTCCTTCTATTGTAGGCAAGATCAATTTGTATGTAGTTAGTCAATACTATGGATTTAAGTTGACATTCCACCAACTTAGTTGTGACCAATATAAAACATAGGCAATCTTTGCCCATATTGGACACTTAAAAGGTGCGGTGGCTGGTACCGTGCGAAAAGCTATTGTTTTGCTCATCGAGAAGAATGAATAAGCTAAAGAAAGGTTGTCCGAAACCAGAAAAGCCACATTATCACGTTTATTGAATTGGGTATTTTTCAGAATTGAAAATTGATGCAAAAAAGATTGAATATTGATAAGTTTTTGAATTCAACATTTGGGTTTGAGTTTTTATTCAGTTTTGTGAATTGGGTTTGCTAACGTGGCTATATAACTTTTAGTCTCTGAGTCCATATATTAGCTACTTACAATATTTTTTCATATGTATAGTTTTTTTTGTTCTTTTATACTATTATTTTAAGCTGAGGGTTTGTTTATTCCTTAACTGGCTTTCCTTTGTGCTGTGTGATCACTGAATTGGAATCTGAAGAAGGTTAGTTTACTTTTTACATTGTATCATACTTCTTTTACTTTATGATGGTTTTTTTTAAATGTTTTTTTTTTGTAAAGCTCCATTATGATTTTAGGTGTGTTTCTTAATGTGACAGATGCATTTAGTATCTGTGTAACCGGGAATAGCAGGTATCCATCTAGTAATTCAATTAAGCCCCTAGGCATGTGAAGCTATCAGTATCTCTGTAACAGCGATCGGGCATTGCAAGAAGTGTAAAGAAAAAGCCACAAAATACGATGATGAAGGAGCGGGATCTGTATTTTTGCAAGCTGTATATATTTGGCATACACATATCAGGATAGACTTGATTGCTTTTACTAAGTTGTTGTTATTAAGTTTTAGAAATTTTAACGTATGAGATAATAGTTTGACTATCTTTTAAATGCAGTATTAGGAGGCATTATCTTGATCACATTTATGGCGTGTGTGATATCTTGATGCCAAAGTTATTGTTCAAGAGTTATTGCAGGTACTAATGTGAAAGATATAACTTTACTATTGTATTTTTTGGTGCAATTAACCCGCATGACGTACTTCCACAATACTTGCTTCTTTAAGTTGGTCTTTCAAGATTGTTAAATTTGTTAGAGTAAATCAGTATGAGAGAATTGTATTTTTTTTAAAGATTACAGGTTTTATGTCACATCTAATTGGAGTGCAACACGGCCTTAAGAGGTTGAGAGTTTAGCGAGGGAGTTCCTACGTACTCCATTGAAGGTGTTAGTATTCTGCACCCTTATGATCCACATATGAAATTGTTTGTTCTTATATTATGTGGCATACACCTTTAATCATTGCTTATTTTATTATATATAAATTCATAAATGACTTATAGTTCAAAAAAATATATCATAAATGACTTGGGGATTACCTCACCTGTTTTCAGAAACGGCCCGCTTTGCATTTAGACCCATTTTGACCCGCTACCTGAGCCACCCAGTTTTCACTTTGTAATAGCAAAGGAAATTTGGTATACATACTGTTATCTGATATGGGTACACATAAGTTGTAAGAAAATAGTTTGGATGGAACGCGTCGCGAGTCGGGTTTGTTTAGACCAGATGCCGCATGGTTAGGTGCGTTGTCTTCGCTTCATATCACATCTGACAAAATAGTTACAAGAGTGTGTTGGATACATTAACTAATGATCGTGAAATGGTACTTTTTCTTTCTTCGTAATGCGTACAAGCTCTTTAATTTTTTTATTCAAATATTTTAGTTGTTATTCTTACTGTCATTGCATCATTAAAACGGGCTAAAATCACTTCCAGCATCATTGTTAAAGAACTGCACCCAGGTATCGAATCTGGACCTCCATGGCACCGAAATAACAATGGAAATGTTTTTACAGGTATGCTATTCTCATTTATAGTTTTTGTGTTTTTGTACGCTGATTTTGACAAAAAAAATATGATGGCATCTTAAAGGATAGGAAATCTTTGATGAGCGACGTCTTCTAAAACATTCAACAACTGGTGTTTCGGTTGTCTAATTACTAATTGTGTATCATAAATGCACAGTTAGTAATTCTTAAGTTATTTACTATTCGGTAAATACACACAAGCCTTTCCCATTAGAAACGACGGCTTTCCAGAGCACTATTTTATCTTCGCATCATACAATCAGGTTGCTTCTTGCGCAGACGTGAAAGACTCCATTCTCACAGGTATTCTTACTTCCCACCAATACTTTACCCAAATATGATTATCTAAATAACGATGATTGTTTTGCCAGACTATATAGGAATCATCCAACATGTAGGAGAGGCAAAAGATTACGTGAGCACAACTGCGAACAAGGTCACTGTCAGAAACTTAAGTATTCAAAATCTAATGTTAGTACTCTCGCCTATTTTGTTATGGTATCGATAACATACTTACTATACCTAAATAACCTTAAATGTTGTAGCGGTAACACTCTAACACTGGCTCTATGGAATGAACTGGTGACCGGGTTGAAATGCACACATATTTTGGACTTTCAAAACCTGTAATTATAGTTGTTTTGTCCTGTCGGGTGAAAAGAGTTTAGGTACACATGGTGTGGAATAACATAGTATTAGATACATTACATAAATGCTAATTTCTTTTGCGCCGTGGCTTCCAGTGAATAGAGCAGTCCAAATGTCATCAACTGGAATATTACCAGTCTGTAGCAAAAACCATGTTTAGCAATACCGGAATCTGAGATTTGTGGTCACCGTAAATACTATTTTCGTAAGCATGTCTTAGTTTTCATGAAAACACACATACACGCTGATTCAACAACTAAACTAAATAATTTTGATAGATACCTTAGAACATTCCTATATGCTGATCCAACAATCTTGACCCAAGATCTCTTTGTAAAAAATTAACCATATTGACCCATTAACCGGTCCACCCTCCTGATTTATCACCTTTACTGGCATAATGACTACTTTCCTCTATGTCAAATCAGTGATAGTTATCTTTTCGAATCAGTTGTATTTATTGATTTTTGTTTTTGATATCTATTGTTATGACTTTAAGATTTACGATTCATTCGTTTGGCAACACACTGGCATTATTAAAGGTCCCATGCATTTGCCTGCAAGTAGCGTAAATTTGTTTTCTTAACTAGCTGCCATTTTACTACAGGTATACACGCTTGAGGATGCAACAGTATTGGCGATTAAAGGCGATGTAGATTGCACATGAGTCGATTGAAGAGGCTCAAACTCATTTGGCTGCAGGAGATAGTGTTTGGATCAAAGGTATACAACACCGTAAGAGTCATGTCTTAATTTTCACCTCATGTAAACCTCTTAACTGATCAATGTTTTGGCCTACAAAAGAAAAATATTTGGAGACAGACGATAACTGAGTACACCATGAAACAGATAAAGTTGTAGATTGCACATGATAGTGCCTTATCGTTTACTTAGTAACAAATAGAGTTATATGTTCTATAGATGAGTACACCATGAAACCTAATAGTAGCTCAATTTATACATATGAGGTTATTGCAGCTGTGGGGTGGTTAATTATTAGGACGTGGTTCTGAGTTCTAACCCTTATTTATATTATAGTAGCAATGGAGGTGTTGTGACTATTGCCAAAGAAGAGAAACACAAAGTGTGCCTGACTGACATGAATAGGATATCTGAAATGGATTGGTGCACATACATACTGGAATGTATACAATCAACAAGGTTGCAATGGAAAGAAACAATCACTTTAACGGGCCGATGACTTTTCTAATGGTAAGTATTTTGCAAATCATTTTGTTTCTAGATGAAGTTTCCTATGTGTTTTTCATCAACGCTACTATATTTGGATTCTACAATATCTACAACTGTGCCACATGAGAAGTTGTACCCTGCAATTAAGGTGTGGACATCTTCAATGATGAAGGATCGAGAAAAAGAAGATTTATGTAGGATCTAAACACACGCCTTGTGTTAGAGTGATACTTTGAGTTATATTATTAAGCACGCGGAATATACTTAACAATACTTAGAATATTTTTTGTATGATGTAATGTAAGTGAGAACAGTTGTAAGTTTAACACCAAAGCTTCAATATTATTGATAATAATACGAGTGATCTTGCACTATGGTTACACCTTGAAGCTTTCTAATGTTGATACGTACCTAGAACAATGACCTAGGACCTCCTTTTATAGCACAAGGAGTCCTTTACAAGATAAATATAAAACTAACAGAATAGAATATATAAAAGATCTATTCTATATTTATCTATATTCGAATACATAACAGTTATCCTAACAGCAGTGGTAATAATATGTACTAGCAGTGGTAATGTGTTTCCACTGCTAGTGCATTCTTCAGCAGTGTCTTCCACAAGCTTATCAGTGGTAACTGTTAGCTTTATTCCCAACAATCCTCCCCTAAACTTATGATTTCTCTGCAAATCAATAAGTTTCTTCAATCTGCATCATCTCTTAGGATTTGGGGAATTCTTCCAAACACTTCACTTTCTTCTTAATGCTTGAATAGCTCTTGAACATTGTTCTTGAATCCTTTTTATCAATGCTCTTACCTTCTCAGTATCTTCATGAACTCTTATTTGTGTTGACAACATTGAAGTAAGAGTTCCAGCTCTAAGTGGATATTCTTTCTCAGCAAACATAAAAGCATCCACTCCAGCTTTTGTAGAAACATGATGAACTTCACATGAGTCATAATAAATCCATGTAGTTTCCACACCTATAGCTTCAAACTTCCAAAAGTTATCATTAATGTTTGGTTCATAGAGCCTTCTTAAGTCAACCCACAGCTGCATTTCCTTCACATCTTTAAGACTGCCAGCATCAAATCTTTCTTGAACCAATCTCCACATTGCATCAAGATCATCTCTGTCACATGCTTTGATAAGTTCTTCAAACTGAATGAATGATGAAGTTTCACCACCTAGCCTTGTAATTTTCCATGTTGAAGCAAAGTTGCTAGCAGTGTAAACTTCCCAATCAATGATAGGATGTCTGACTTGCAGTGGGTCTGGATAAAAATCTTCTTCTTCTATCAAGATCATACCAGTCGGCTGTTTTTTCGTGAATTTCTCAGACTGAACCTTTTGTTCTTCAACAAATCTTGTTTTATTTTGAGTCTGAGGTTCTGTATCTTTAGCCTTTCTCTTCAGGTGAGGAAATCTTCTTTCTTCTTCTTCAGAGTTCATAGGAATAAAGTCAAGATCTTGCCTTTTAACTCTGTAGTAAACACCTTCAACCTGATCATGGGTCATCCCTTTGAATTTATGCATTTTCCAGCCACCAACATGACAACAATAAGTCTTCATCCATGAAATCACTTGTGCCTTAGTTGGTTGCCTTGATCTCAATAAAATCTTTCAACTGAGCTGTTCTTTGTTCCTCAGTTAAAGTCTTATCTGCAACAAGGTCAATTGCTTTCTTCTTGATTACTACATCATGCTTAACCAAGAATTCAACTTTTTCATCTGTAGGTACATATGTGAAATCTGGAGTCTTCACTCTCAGAATTGTAGGTGGAACAGTGGAAATTGGATTTGCATCCATAGGAGCAGTGGTTTCCAATCTGTCCAATCTTTTAGCCTCCATGAAGTCTACAACTTCATCTTCTCTGATCTTTCTGCCAACTTCAGCATCATAATCAACTTGAGCTTGTACTCTCCTTTTAACTTTCCTTTTTGGTTGCTCTTCACTCTACAATACTGCTTTACCCTTTTCTTTTCTTATCTTCTCAATTTCTTCCTCTACAGTGGTAATGGTCTGACTAGCAGTGGGAACCATTTGCTCTGTAGTGGTAATGTGAACTTCAGTGAGAATTGGATCAGCAGTGGAAATATTTGTTGCAGCAGTGGAATCTTTTTGCCCTGGTTGATCTGTATCAAGTAGATGCTGTAGAGGAATTTCTTGCTCTTCAGTATCATCCATTTGCTCAAATGCCAAATCTTTAACTCCAAAATCAAAATCAGCATCAAAATCATCTTCATCTCTGAAATCAATTCTCCTCCCCTTGGTTTCAGCATATGTTTTCCTCCCCTGTTTGGGAGAATTCCCAAAATCTTCAAAGAAATCTTCACTGCAAGAGGATGAAGAAGAAACCATCAACTTTGCAGTCCTCTTCTTTTGCTGTAACCCCTGTACTTCATCCTTCAAGGCTTGAATCTCTTGTTTCAAAGCTGTAACATCCTTGGCATGTTGCTCCTTTACTTGTGCCAAGTATTTCTCCAGAGATCCAACCTGCTTTGTTAATTTGGTACATAATACCATCAATTCCATTGGTTGCTCACTGCCCTCAACACTTCCAACTGTGTTACCTGTTGGGAGAGGTGAATCATAAAGCAATGGTTCAGAATCCACTCTAGCAGGGCTAGGTTGAAGCCTTGAACCACCACTGCTTGTTCCAAAACTAAAAGGATCAGGAACATGCTGTGTTGGGATGAGAGGAAATGGCTGTTTTTGCCTCCTCTCATAGGTATGAGTAACTGGTGGAGTGTAATCAATAGATGGAACAGTTATTGTAGGTGTGTTTTGAGATACAACTGGGATTGTTGCATCTGCACCTTCTACCTGTGCAATTTTTTGCAAGCATTTGAGGAAAAAGTGGTGTAAAAACCCAATTGCCAACTTTATCCATATTTTGAAAAACTTTGGGCTTAAGGCAACGGATTTTGTAAACTCTTTTATGGGGTTGCAGTTGAAATTCATTTAACACTGCTTGCACAAACCTTGGATACATCAAAATTTTTGGTGAACTCTTTACATTGCCTTGCATACTTGTAAAAATATATTTAGACCAATTAAAAATCCTATCTTTAGTTAGACAAACCAAAGGGTAAGCCATTGGTGAACTAAATTGTTCATAAGATGTTTTCTTAGGACTAAGGCAATGTAATAGAGTATGAATTAAAAATCTCCAATGAGGACAAAAACCACTCTTTTTGAAAGTAGCCCTTTTGTCAGTGGTATTGTACCCCATGAAAGAGACACTTTCCCAAATTTCTGGCATAGGTAATGTGATGATACCATTGAGATCATCCAATTGGAGAATTCTCCTCAAGGATGACTCAGTAACATCAACAGTTACCCCATCCACTGTGGCTCTAAGAGCATCCACAGACTCATGTGTATCTCCATCTTCAATGGTTATGGACTCAACAGAGTTCCAAAACTACTTGATTTGAGAGATATAGATTGTGGGATTAAGAAGTAAAGCATACCTCACATTAGTAGTGTTTAGAAAGTCCACAATCTGATGAAAAAGAGGACCACTCTTGTCGTTTGACTTTTCCAAATTTGCCACTTGGTTGTGCTCAACTGCAAAAGTGATTGATGCCATAGAAACTTTTGATGAAAAATAAGTTGTGTTAGTATGAATTGAATAATGAACTCGCCAATTGAGAGAAAACTAGATAATATATGGAAAATATTTATCTTAAAGAGAATAAATATAATTAGGAAAGTAGATAATCTTCCCAAAAAAAATTTACCCTATTAATATGGAAAGCAGTTACTCTCAATGGCTAGTTAAAAAATTTGTGACTGACACAACAATTGTAACGGCTAGTTCAACAGTGGTAAAAATAACACTGGCAGTGGCAACTGTGAACTAGCAGTGGGAATTTTTCACAAAATTTTCAAAATCAGTGGTAAAATAAATATATAAAAATCAAACTACTTTCGTCATAGTTTTTAGCAAACTATCAGCTATTAACGGATTTGATATGTCTTTACCATGAGCCGTTTGCTATGGACTAGCCAACTCTTAATCATAAAGAATATGGTGAGTTGATAACCATATAGTTTTTGGTAAACTATCAACCATAAACGGATTTGAGAAGTCTTTACCAGTAGTCGTTTGCTCTGGACTAGTTGATTCTTATGTGGATTAGACATGGTGAATCAATAACCATTTGTTGTGTATCTCAGTTATACACCTTTAATGATCAACTCCCAGCAAAGATTGATTATGTACCTGAAAGAGTTAGTAGTATAAAACACAATAATCATAACCAAGCTTATGCCTAACCAAAGTTACTTGTAACCAAGCCACTATTCACAAATATCTTCCAAAGTCAACCCGATAATATCTATATTTACTTTTCAACCTACCTAAATAGGTGAAAGTAAATATCTCAATTAATGAGACCTTTTAGTTAACTTGACCTATATAAAGTGACTCGATTCTCTATATTCTTCGCCAAAACACATTATATCTTCACAAAATCCCTAAAAGTCACCATGAGCAAACTTCCTAACATCATCTACATCTCATCTGATTCTTCTTCAGATACAGAGATTGAGATGTCCTCTGAATCATCTTCAGAGGCATCAGGGTGGGCAAGTTACTTTCCACCCTGTGCGTCAGCCTCCACATCCAAGAAACCAACAAAGAAGACTGCTTCTAAGCCTATTCCCAAGCCAGCACCTGTTGATGAGCCTGCACCATCTCTTGAGTTTTACTCCAGCTCTTCTGATGATGATGATGAGACTTATTCCTTGGCAAAGGAGTTGCCAAGAGCTCTGACTAAGGCTTTGGGAGCAGCTCTATCCAATATGAAGCAAATTTCCATTCCTGAGATGCCTGCTAGACTACCAAAGCCTCCTCCACAAGTTCTTAGGCTTGCTTGTCCTAGAATGCAGTCAACTTTTGAGAACAAAAGGAAGAGTGCATTGAAGAACAAGCACAACTATCAAGGCAAGGGCAAGAAGCCAATGTAGTAGCTTGTGTAGGGTGTAGGTTGTTTTAGGTTTTATGATTGTGTTTTGATGGTGTTATTAATGTACTCTCCTTTTGAATCAATGAAACTTTTCTCTTGATAGATATACTTGTAGTTTCTTTGTTTTT
>LBNU01036580.1:86545-104784 GCA_014162995.1 Artemisia annua | reverse complement strand
AGAGGATAATGAATGTCTGTAATAAATGCATGAATGAACCATTCGCAGTGCTCTATAACACCGAACACCGGGTTGAATCATCTGCTTGTGGAAATGCAAGACAGACCCCTTTCCCATTTACCGTAATCAAGACCCCGTTTAAACCAGATGAACCTCTTTCGATATTGAAATGATACAAGCCAAAAACATCTAAGATATACGTATGTTTATATTGTTGAAAACATATGTCGATATCGATATAAAACCAAGAATCATATTATCTCCTTCGGGAATGTGATACATTGTTAGAAGTTGAACCCATAACTAAAGGCTAGACAATTCTATATTTGTTTTTTGAATACGCATATTCCTCGGACAAAAATCTTCAAATTTGGACTCCAAAAAACGATGAATAGTAAAATGATGAATAGTGATCGATGAATGTAAATGATGAATAGTAACGGGTGAATAGTGAAATGTCGAGGTTTGGGAAATGACCTGAAATTGTGGGTTGTGGTGACATAATCGTTAATCGGTCATACACCTTGTTGATTTTTGAAAATCGGTGAAAAAATCGGCCTACGCAAAAGAATCAGTAAAAATCGGTCAAAAATCGGCCGAATCGGTCAAAAATCGGCCAAATCGGCCAAATCGGTCGAATTTTAAAAAATAAAAATTTGGGCATTCTACTTAAATTGGGGATCGTTTATTTCATTTATAACGCACAATGGGCCTCATAATCAGAATTTGAGCCTTTTATTGAAGTTTGGAAACATAGTAGGCTTACTTAAGATCTTTAGTTTTCTCTCCAGAAATACCCAAAACATGCAGGAAATGCCAATCTGATTAATCACCGATTAATCCCGCCTTGGCAGATTAATCGCTGCAGGGTGGTCGACCGCCCGACTACCGATTCACGATTTTTGCAACGTTGGTTATTATTATTATTATTATTATTATTATTATTATTATTATTATTATTAATTAGAAATTCATATGATTGACAAAAAAATTAGTAGAAAGCCGACATTTCTGGGACCTCACTCCTTTATCTATAGTAAACTAATCTAACTAAAAATATGAATAGTAACATGTGCCTCAATGTTTTGAGTCATAAAGAACTTTCGGATCCGCTTCAGTATGCGTCAAGGGTGATTACCCTGTCAGATCAACACATATATCAAGCTCTCCGTCCCACGAGTAAATCTACATATTGTTGTTGTTGTTGTTGCTATTTTCTTTCTAAAATTCAACCCAAAAACTTTATTTCCTTCAAACCATAGTTGTTAAGATCGCAATCTAGCTCTTAAAATCGTACTACGAGTTTACAATTCTATTGTGGGAAACAAGCATTAACAACCATAAGTGTCATATAAGCATAAATATATAGATTTTCCTACTTAAATATTAATCATCCTTAATCACCGATTAGATAAATTGGTATTCTGAACCCATATGAGTTTCATTTCAGTTATGTTAATCACCGCTAAAATGAAATGTCGCCCAAAAAGTCATCCAAAGTACAATCTGGGGAAACTTGTCAACATTTTATTTGAGCAGTTTGGGCGATTTGAAAAAGTACCTTACACAAAAAGTCGCCCAAAGTGCAAGTTGTGAAAGAGGCGTTTCAGAGCACGCGCCTAACATGTGCTAGTTCAAAAGTTTTACCCATACAAGTTTAGGCGTGATATAGAGTTACACACACTTATCATTTCACTTGTATTTTTTTAGAATGACAATTTTTTTCACACTTATACCACCTATCTCACAAATGTCTTCAACGAAGCTTGAATCCACAACCTCTAAGTTGGTGGGCAATTCATATACCACTAAACCAAAAACTCAATTAATTTCTCATTTGTAGTTAGTCAATTTCCACATGCAACAAANTGTAACAACGTAACTTAATTGATTCCATTAATTAATACAATCGGTGATTTGATCGATTATATGATATTATTCTTCTTCAATTAGTTGATAAATCTGGAAGGATATACCACACTTGTATTAAATTCGTGGTTGACCTGACCAAATGGGTTAGGGATGGACTTGGTTTGATATTGAACTAATAAATTCCAACCATCTCCTCCTATTTTGGGAGCATAATAGTTATCAGGTCTTCAAACATATGCTATGTGAGTGCATGATAAATATACAAAGTATATTATACGTAACGTACTTACCAAACTATAATAGAGATAGTTGTTGTATGCTTCTGTTTCTTTTTGTCAGCCTGCTTCCGCTTTCGTGTTGTAATCGTGAGCTGTTGCTACTAACGATTACGTGGTTAGAGCTCTATTAATCCTAGGTGTTTCGGCTTGGAGACTCGAGCAACTTACAGAGTGACGAAAGTACTTTAAAGGAGCATCCCATATGGTTCTCTTTGTTACGTGTTTGACAGATTAAAGGGGCAAGATGATTATGGTGATGATACCAAATGTTTTGTTTGGTTTCTAGTTTCACATTTCGAGTTCGGTTTTGTTGCTGCTCGGTTCCATATTTTAGTCTTTATGGGTCTAAGACAACTAGTGAGGTATATTTCTATTCTGTTTGATTAAGAACTAATTAGTTCAACAATGCCTGCTTCTTTTCATTGGCTTCTACTTGCCTTTTTTTTTAATAGCGGATTTATATTCAGGTGCATCATGGCATGCCTTTGGCCAATTCTCACTTTTCAACAATCACTAAAACCGATATATAATAAGTATGACACTAGCGATAGGATGAAAGAAAGTCGAAATTACAAACCAAACCTAACTAATTTTCCCTCCAAAAGTAACAACTAACTAACAAAAAGCTTAACATGACATCAATCAACTATATAAACATCTAAATCGCCTCATTAACCATTTACACATTTCTCAAAATTAATCAAAAAATTCAAGATGAATCAAGTAGTTGTAATACCATACCCGATCATAGGCCACACAACCCCTCTTTTAAACTTCTGTAACAAACTCTCATCTTTTTCCAGCCAAAAAAACACCCTTTACACCGTTGTTATCACCCAGCACTGCCACACACTCATCGCCTCCCATCCACCCCCCGACAATGTCCGATTTGTCACTGTTCCGAACGTCACTTCACCGTACTCTCCCGATACCGTAGCATTCTACATTGCTGCACAAAACGCAATGCAGAATCAGTTAGTTCAGTTTCTTGACCGTGTGGATGATCAGCTACTGGTGAAATATGTGATTGCGGATGTTATGATGAGATCGGCGTTTGAAGTGGCCAATAAGAGGAAGATTCCGGTTGCAGCGTTCTGGTCTATGTCTGCGTCCATGTTTACGTTCTTGTATCATGCTGAATCTCTTGATCATTTTGTGCACACTCAAATGTACGGACCAGGTGTGTGATTCTTCGTTTATATCAATTTCGTTATACGTTAAGTTATTATGTTCTTTTAAGTTAATTAAGGTTTTATCAATGCTAGTGTTACTGTTAGTTATAGATTTATTGGCGTTTGGTCGTTTATGTTTACTACGTTGAATGATTATATACGATCAAAGATAATGTAAAATGTAAGAGATTTTATGTTTTGATCAAGTATTCCTGTTGTTATAAATTACGGCGAATAATGATATATTTTGTTAATTTTGATCTAATTTGTAAAATCATAAACATATGTTTTTTAATTTGAAAGTATATTGATTAGTTTGCGTGTTTGATGAATAATGCATGAGATTTTATGTTTTGATCAAGTATTGATTAGTTTGCCAATTTTTACGTCAAAACAGAATTTGAATAGATTCCAAATATATTACTAGATCAAGATCATCGACAGTAACACATTCTTTTAATGATATACATTTTTGAAAGAGTTAGCACAATTTGAAAATCATGTACTGAAAATTAGGGTAAGAAATATTATGGTTTCTGGAAGTGAAGATAACTGTTATCAGGGTAGAATATTGTGCAGATACATTCCTGCCGTTGTTGCTGCGTTCGTGTAATTCGGCACTGCAGATTTTATGTGCTGTCATACTTTCTGTTTTTCATCACTTAGCAACCTGTTTAAAGTAGAATTAGTATTTGAATACATTGAGGAAGGTCGATAAGACTAAAGAAGTTTAAACTTTTAAGTAATGCATGTTTTTTATGTATGTTCTCAGGAAGCGAAGAAATTGTTGAGCACATACCTGTCATATCTCCAATCAGCTTGGCAGACCTTCCATGGCCAAACCAGATATTCCGTGAAGTTGCACCTCATCTTAAATCCTTGAGCAAAATAGCAAAATCACTTCTGTTATCCACCATCTATGAGCTTGAATCCGATGCCATTGATGAAATCCGCTCCAAAGTTACAATACCTGTGTACGCGGTTGGCCCAAACATACCTGATTTCCATGTCCAGCGCAATATGCCGTCAGATGAATCCAGTTACGTTTCATGGCTAGACTCCAAGCCTCGAAGATCTGTACTTTATGTTTCTTTGGGAAGTCTTATATCGGTTTCTAGTGCTCAAATTGATGAACTGTTGGATGGTTTGAAGCAGAGTGGTGTAAATTTCTTGTGGGCTGCTAGAGGGGAAAAAGACTCACGTTTAAGTGGCGATTGTGGGAGTAACGGTTTGGTGGTGGATTGGTGTGATCAATGGAGGGTACTGTCACATTCTTCAGTCGGAGGGTTTATGAGTCATTGTGGGTGGAACTCGACAAAAGAGAGTTTGTTTCTAGGTGTGCCAGTGCTGACTTTTCCTATAATAGGTGACCAGCTACTTAACAAAAAGCTGACTTGTGATGATTGGAAAAATGGGTTGCAGTTAAAGGCTGAAAGTTACGTAAAGAGGGAGGTGATAGAAGTGGCTGTAAGGCAGTTTATGGATTTGGAGAGTGAAATGATGACAATTTTGATGGAAAACCTGAAGCGTATTGAGGGTATATGTCGTGAAAGTGTTGAGAAAGGAGGACAAACTAATATAGAGATTGATTGCTTCATTAAAGAGTCAGGGACATATTTGGGTTCAGGTTGCTAACTTCTAACCCAACAAAAGACTTGCAACAGATCAAGCATGCTGTGTCATTCGACATTCTTGAAAGATTCATTTTGTACTTTCTTAAAATTTGTTGGTATAACAAACACTATGTTGTCTGCATTAGCTAGGGGTATTCAATGTCAAATATATGATTCTTGGTTTATATCGATATCGACAATATGTTTTCAACAATATAAACATGTAACTGATGTTTTTTGATATATCGAGAGGTTGGTTCTGAATGAAGTTGTTTGCTAACAAGCAGATAATCAAGCGTGTCGTTATCAGCACATGGTTCTTTTTCCGTAGCATGAAACTTGTTATAAATGGTTACACTATACATGTTTACATGGAAATATTAGACATGCAATAAGCTAAACGGTTTGACTCGGCCAAAATGGCAAGTTTGAGTACCATACATCAGTTTAATTTAATTGCTTATTAATTCAGTTGGCTATGTTGTCTGCAATAGCTAGGGGTATTCAATGTCAAATATATGATTCTTGGTTTATATCGGTATCGACATTATGTCATCAACAATATAAACATGTAACTGATGTTTTTTGATACGGAGTATATCGAGAGGTTGGTTCTGAATGAAATTGTTCGCTAACAAGCTGTTAACAAATATCAAAAGCAGTATCCATAGTTTATAATTAAGTGTGTGGTTATCAGAATATGGTTCTTTTTCGGTAGCATGAAACTTGTTATAAATGGTTACACTATACATGCTTACATGGAAATACTAGACCCAACCACATGCCACACAACCCATCTTTTAAACCTCTGTAACAAACTCTCATCTTTTTCCTACCAAAAAAACACCGTTTACACCAGTTGTTCTAATCCAGCCATACGCTCTAATCCAGCCCCCGAGAACATCCAGTTGTTCACATATCCCGAACGGCACTTCACTTCATCGTCGCGATACCGTAGCATTCTACATTGCTGCACAAAATGCATTACTGCACTACAGATTTTCTGTGCTGTCATACATTCTATTTTTCAACACTTAGCAACCTCATTAAAATAGAATTAGTATTTGAAGACATCGAGTATAAACTTACCTATGTGATGCATGATTTTTATGTATGCTCTCAGGAAGCGAAGAAATTGTTGATCACATACCTGTCATATCCCCAATCAGCTTGGCAGACCTTCCATGGACAAACCAGATATCCCCAATCACTTCTATTATCCACCATCTATGAGCTTGAACCCGATGCTATTGACGTAATCTTAGCTGAAGTTACAAAACCTCTCTACGTCATAGGCCCAAACATACCTGATTTCCATCTCCAGCGCAACATGCCATCAGATGAGTCCGGTTACGTTTCATGGCTAGACTCCAAGCCTCAAATATCTGTACTCTATGTTTCTTTGGGAATTCTATTATTGGTTTCTAGTTCTCAAATTGATGAACTGTTGGAAGGCTTGAAGCAGAGTGGTGTGACTTTCTTGTGGGCTGCTAGAGTCGGAAAAAGCTCAAAGTGGAGATTGTGGGAGTAACTGTTTGGTGGTGGNAAAAACATAGGCCACACAACCCATCTTTTAAACCTCTGTAACAAACTCACATCTTTTTCCTGCCAAAAAAACACCGTTTACACCATTGTCATCACTGAGCACTGCCACACGCTCATACGCTCTTATCCAGCCCCCGACAACATCCAATTGGTCACTATCCCGAGCGCCACTTCACTTCATCGTCCCGATACCGTAGCATTCTACATTGCTGCACTAAACGCATTGCAGAATCAGTTCCTTCAGCTTCTTGACAGCGTGGATGATCAGCTACCGGTGAAATATGTGATTGCGGATGTTATGATGAGATTAGCGTTTGAAGTGGCGAATAAGAGGAAGATTCCGGTTGCAGCGTTCTGGTCTATGTCCACGCTCATGTTTACGTTAGTGTATTATGCTGATACTCTTCATCATTTCGTGTACAAATTGGATGATTACTGTTTAGATCAATTTCGTTATTCATTAAGTTATTGATTAATTAGCGTTTGAAATGTATATAAACCTAATTTATGTTTACTATGGCGAATGATTATATACGATCAACGATTATGGAAGATGTAGAGCTTTTATGTTTTGATCAAGCATTTATGTTGCTGTTATAAATGATGATGATTAATGATAATTTTTGTTTAAATTTGATCTGATTATAAACATATATATTGTTTAATTTGAAAGTATATTGATTAGTCTGTGTCCAAAACAAGATTTGAATCGATTCCGAATGTAGTACGAGATCCAGAACGACGATAACACGTTTGAAAATCATGTTAGCAAATACTTAGTTTTGGAAATAATCTAGACATTGTTTACTATGTATTGGTAGCTGGAAATAAAGTTAGTTATTACGGTTTTTGGACAGTGAAGATAACTATTTTTCTGCTATTTTTAGGCACTATAAATATGTGTTATCACTTATCAGGGCAGAAAATTGTGCAGAAACATTCCTGTCATTGTAGCTGCGTTCATATTATTCTGCACTACAGATATTCTGTGCTGTCATACATTCTATTTTTCAACACTTAGCAACCTCATTAAAATAGAATTAGTATTTGAAGACATCGAGCATAAACTTACCTATGTGATGCATGATTTTTATGTATGCTCTCAGGAAGCGAAGAAATTGTTGATCACATACCTGTCATATCCCCAATCAGCTTGACAGACCTTCCATGGTCAAACCAGATATTCCATGAAGTTGCACCTCATCTTAAATCATTGAGTGAAATAGCACAATCACTTCTATTAACCACCATCTATGAGCTTGAACCCGATGCCATTGACGTAATCTTAGCTGAAGTTACAAAACCTCTCTACGTCATAGGCCCAAACATACCTGATTTCCATCTCCAGCGCAACATGCCATCAGATGAGTCCAGTTACGTTTCATGGCTAGACTCCAAGCCTCAAATATCTGTACTCTATGTTTCTTTGGGAATTCTATTATTGGTTTCTAGTTCTCAAATTGATGAACTGTTGGAAGGCTTGAAGCAGAGTGGTGTGACTTTCTTGTGGGCTGCTAGAGTCGGAAAAAGCTCAAAGTGGAGATTGTGGGAGTAACTGTTTGGTGGTGGATTGGTGTGATCAATGGAGGGTACTGTCACATTCTTCAGTCTGAGAGTTTCTGAGTCATTGTGGGTGGAACTCGACTAAAGAGAGTTTGTTTTTAGGTGTTCCAATGCTGGCTTTTCCTATAACAGGCGACCAACTACTTAACAACAAGCTGATTTTTGAAGATTGGGAAAACGGGTGGAGGTTGAAGAATGGAAGTAGTATTGTGAAGAGGGAGGCAATAGCGGTGGTTGTAAGGTGGTTTATGGATTTACAGAGTGAATTAATGAAATAAGTGATGGGAAATGCTAAGCGTCTTGAAGGTATTAGTCGTGAAAGTGCTGAGGAAGGAGGCCGAGCTAATAAAGAGATTGATTGCTTTATTAGAGAGTCGGACACAAATTGGGATCAGATAGCTAACTCTTAACCCAATATAAGACTTGCAATAGATTGAGGGTGTCGTTGTATCAGTCTTGAAAGATTCATCTCTGAACTTTCTCAAGGTATAAGCACCATTTTGTCAGCAATAGCTAGGGGTATATACGCTATGATTCTTGGTTTTATATCAATCCAAACATTATGTTTTCAAGAAATAAAAATATGTTCTTGCCTTTTAATACTGTATAGAGAAGAAAGTTCTGAGTGAGGTTGTTTGCTAACAAATATAAAAGCAGTATCCATTGTTAATGCTCAAGAGAGTGGTTATCAACATATGTTTTTTTTCGTACCACAGCATGATTCTAGCTAGCTTGTTATAACTGGTTACAACTTACAAGATGTATGCCTGTTTATATCGAAGATGTATATTATTAGACATGCAATAAGGTAAAGTGGTAAACAGTTTGACTCGGCTAAAATGGCAAGTTTGACTACCAAGTTATATACTCCATCAATTAAAACAGTCAAATAGAGCTCGACATGTCAGTTTATTAGCTTTTAAGTTTTAACCAAATTGTGAACTTAATTAGTGACCAAAGAATTTAAGCTACAAGATTATCATATTCCAATGCTAAGACTAGAAGTTTGCAACAAGTTATGTTCCCTCCTTTGCCGCTCCTTGCATTGTCTTTTCTATGCTTTCCTGAAGACCACTTTCTTGGCCCTTATATGTCTTATTTCATAATCTAAATCAGATTGAAGAGCAGGATATTTCAAACTCCATGAAGAATGTTTGGAAATGAAGCAAATTGAACCAAAAAAAAAAAAAAAAAAAAAAAAAAAAAAAAAAAAAAAAAAAAAAAAAAAAAAAAAAAAAAAAATCATAGATATATATTGATTTCATACAAAATTTAACAGACATTACAGATGAGCACATTTGGTCCTTTAAAACCCAAGTAAGCAAACAAAACTAACTAATTTTCCCTCCTAAAGCAGCAACTAACTAACAGAATCAGTTGCATAAAACTTGACATGACTTTAACAAATTATATAAACATCTAAATCTCTTTGTTAAGCATAAAATCAGACATTTTTAGAACATAATCAAAATAAGCAATCAAAATGGATCAAGTGATTTTACTGCCATACCTCACCATAGGCCACATAATNTGAGGTTGTTTGCTAACAAATATAAAAGCAGTATCCATTGTTAATGCTCAAGAGAGTGGTTATCAACATATGTTTTTTTTCGTACCACAGCACGATTCTAGCTAGCTTGTTATAACTGGTTACAACTTACAAGATGTATGCCTGTTTATATCGAAGATGTATATTATTAGACATGCAATAAGGTAAAGTGGTAAACAGTTTGACTCGGCTAAAATGGCAAGTTTGACTACCAAGTTATATACTCCATCAATTAAAACAGTCAAATAGAGTTCGACATGTCAGTTTATTAGCTTTTAAGTTTTAACCAAATTGTGAACTTAATTAGTGACCAAAGAATTTAAGCTCCAAGATTATCATATTCCAATGCTAAGATTAGAAGTATGCAACAAGTTATGTTCCCTCCTTTGCCGCTCCTTGCATTGTCTTTTCGATGCTTTCCTGAAGACCACTTTCTTGGCCCTTATTTGTCTTATTTCATAATCTAAATATTTCAAACTCCATGAAGAATGTTTGGAAATGAAGCAAATTGAACTAAAAAAAAAAAAAAGATATATATTGATTTCATACAAAATTTAACAGACATTACAGATGAGCACATTTGGTCCTTTAAAACCCAAGTAAGCAAACAAAACTAACTAATTTTCCCTCCAAAAGCAGCAACTAACTAACAGAATCAGTTGCATAAAACTTGACATGACTTTAACAAATTATATAAACATCTAAATCTCTTTGTTAAGCAGAATATCAGACATTTTTAGAACATAATCAAAATGGATCAAGTGATTTTACTGCCATACCTCACCATAGGCCACATAATCCCACTCGTACAACTATGCTACAATCTCGCAACTCGTTCGCGCCAAAAAAAACTCACCACAGTTTACACCGTCGTCATCACCGAGAACTGGCTCAAATTCGTCAGCACCTATCCAAAGCAAGATAACGTCCGATTCGTCACCATCCCGAACCCCAATCCTGCCCCTCCATTCGATCCCAACCACCCTGACTACGTTCCCTTACATAAGTCATTGGAAACATCATTTGATCGACTTCTTGATAGCACAGATCTACCGGTGAAATTCATCATCGTTGATGTTATGATGTTAAGCGTTTTTGATGCAGCTTACAAGAGGAAGATTCCTGCGGTGTCTTACTGGCCGATGGCAGCATCAATGTTTATCTTGTTGTATCACGCCCGTCTCATGGAGGAAAGACATGCCATCTATCAAACGGATGCATCAGGTGAGTGATATTCTGTTTATAAACGGAATTTATGTTATTACTAATATTGATCAGATCAGTTTGTTATAAGTATTATTTTTCTGTTCAAACTGTTCTTGAATCATATATTAGGTGTAATTAAACGGTAACATATGATCTTTTTCTTTGAATACATTGTATGGTTTCAGGAACCGGCAAAGTCGATTATATACCTGGTTTGTCACCAATCAGCTTGGCAGACCTTCCATCGTCGCCACACCATATATTCTATAACTTTGAAAGAAATCTTCCCAACTGGATAAGTAAATCAAACTGTCTTTTATTAACCACCATCTATGAGCTTGAAACCGATGCCATTAATAAAATTTTGGCCAAACTTCCAATCCCTGTCTACCTCGTTGGCCTAAAAATACCTGATTTACCACTCCAGCCCAATTTACTTTCAAATGAACCCAGTTGCGAGTACTTGTCATGGCTAGACTCCAAGCCTCAAAAATCTGTTCTCTATGTTTCATTGGGATATCTTGCATTGGTTTCCGTCGCTCAAATCGCTGAAATGTTGGCTGGTTTGAAGCTGAGTGGTGTGAACTTCTTGTGGGCAACTCCAGGGGGCCATCTAAATGGTGATTTTGGGAGTAATGGTTTAGCGGTGGGATGGTGTGATCAATGGAAAGTCTTGTCACATTCTTCAGTCGGAGGGTTTTTGAGCCATTGTGGGTGGAACTCGACTAAACAGAGTTTACTTTTAGGTGTGCCAATGCTGACTTTTCCTATAGCAGAAGACCAACAAATTAATAGGAAGCTGATTTTTGAAGATTGGAAAAACGGGTGGAATTTGAAGACTGGAAGTTTTGTGAGCAGGGAGACCATAGCAATGATTGTAAGGCAGTTTATGAATCTGGAGAGTGAATTAATGATAAATGTGAAGCGTCTTGAGGGTATTTGTCGTGAAAATGTTGAGAAAGGAGGACGGGCTGATAACGAGATTGATTGCTTCATTAGAGAGTCAGAGAAAAATTGGGTTCAGGACTTCATATAGCTAAATTTTAACCCAACATAGACTTGCAATAGATCGAGGGTTTTGTTGTGTCAGTCTTGAAAGATTCATCTCTGTATTTTCTTAAAACTTGTAGATGTAACAAACACTAGATGTGTAGGCACCATTTTGCCTGAACTAGAGTTGTTTCGATATGATTCTTGGTTTTATATCAATAGCAACATTATATTTTCAGTAGTACAAACATGTAACTGATGTATATATGCTGATATATATAGAGGGTTGTTTTGAGTGAGGTTGTTTGCGAACAAGCTAATAACAAACATAAAAGCATTATCGATAGTTTATACTCCTAACCGAGTGTGTGGGTTACCAGCATATGGTTTTCTTTAGTAGCCCGACACTTGTTATAACCGATTACACTATGCATGCGTACATGGAATAAAGGTAGCATTAGCATACAATAAATATAAACAGTTTGACTCGGCCAAAATGGATACCAAATATATACTTCGGTTTGATAACTAACCGAATCAGCTTTGCTGCATACTTCATTGATCAATTACGTACACGAGTCATATTAAGTTAAACATATGTGTTTAATTAGCTTTTGACCAAATCCTAAACTGATCGTAAAGAATTTATGCTACTCAAAATCAACATCGTCATCCATATCTCCTGGATCTAATTGAGAAATCATCGTCCTATCAAGCTTCTGAAAATCAACATCTTCATCCGTATCTCCTGGAACTACTTCAGACATCATCTTCCTATCAAGCTTCTCAAAATCAACATCTCGTCATCCATATCTCCTGGAACTAATTGTTGGGTAATAAACTAATGAATAGAAGTTTCATCAAAAATAGCCAATGCAACTTTGTCATTACTAACCTTATCATGTGACAAAGTTAAACTGTCATTGATGCTTAATTCGTCATCACTGTCACTACTTAATTTTGTATGAGAGGTAACCGATTCACCCTCGACAACTTCATCCGTAGCATCTACTACTTCAAACATCATCATCATACTCCTATCAAGCTCCTCAAAAAAAGCAGCTTCATCCACAGCATTTCTTGGATCTACTTCAGACATCATCACCATACCCCTATCAATATTCTCAAAAAAAGCAGCTTCATCCGTTTCTGTTGGAACGAAAACAGCTGCCATCGTATCATGCTTACGGCCTTCATCTAAATCGTGCGTGGATCGCTTCCGTTTTCCTCTGAATCGCGCCGGCGCCATACCAAAAGTAAAGGAAGAAAATAAAATGAAAATACAACCGTAACCCTAACCCTTAGATGCAATGGAGAGAAAACGAGTGTTTGGACTCGGATAAAATAAAGGACTTTAATACAATGTTGCCCGCCAACGGCCCATCACTTATCTTACTAGCACTCCACCTTAATGTTGGTACGTGGAAAGTGGTCAAGGAATTGGCGCCCCTATGTTTGAGCTCGGTGTTTTGCATGTATTTAGGTTTCGTTATCACTATTGTATACTATTTATATTGCGGGAATTGTTCTTTTGGTAAAGAACAAGGGGATTGCTGCCCGCTGCGGCGGGGATTTTTTACTTATTTATTTTTTATTATTTTTTTTTTTGTATTATTATTACTAGTTATAATGCCCGCGCACGCGCAGGTTTTTTTAAAATGATTTTGAATGATATATTTTTATTTTTTAAAAAACAAATAATTTAATCTTTGTTTTGTTTGATTTATGATTTTTAATTATATTTATTTATTATTAATAAAACTTTTAATCCTGTTGTTAGTTGCATTTTATCTATATGTTTTTTTGTATTTATCTTCTACTTATGTAGTATTACATCTTATCTATATTTTTTTGTATTTATCTTATACTTGTTTAGTATATCAATAAAACAAATTTTTAAAATTTTAAATTAAAAAATAATAAATAAAATATTACTTAATAAAGAAATATTATTTTCTCTGAAATACGAAAGTATCCACTAAAGGTTTTGTTTTATTATATAAAAGATTATAAGATTTCAAATTTGGTATATATTTTCGGGTATTGTAACGGTTTTTGATGATTCGATTGACGGATCAACATGGTTTTCCATTTATTGTTATTATTTTTTTTAGCACACCGGTTCAATGCGGGTCAACCCAGTTTTTATAAACGAAATTTTAATATTGTATTTTTCTTAATGTAATAAAATTTTGTGTTTAGAATAATTTGAATTCGCCGATTTTATATCTTTTTTTTTCTAAATATTAAAGTAATATTTTTTTGTATCGTGTGGAAATTTATATGCTCATATTTTATTTTTTCGTAGGTTTTGTTGTTGTTATTTTAAGCAGTGTTTTATCTGATACTGTGTTTTTGTATGCAGTTTATTTATAGAACAATTTTTGGGTTTATAAATGTTGTATATTCCACGAAATAGACAACTGATGCAATATGAGATAAGTTATATTGTCGTGTATATATTTGTTTAATATTAGACACACGTATATGTATGTTTTATTTAGTGGGTATTTTCATTGGACCAACCTAAGCCGAAATGTTCGGCCCACAAATTTATAATAAAAAAATTGGACGGTCCGCGCTCCATAGTTATATACTTATATACCAGTCGGTGCTTATTTTTATATTTTACCAGATATGTTGAAGTACACCCCGATTATATGGAGTATAAAAGAGAAACAATAAAAAACAAAAAAATTGGGCCAGAGTACCAATAGATTAAATTAAGCTCATGCAAAGCCCATAGGAATAATATATTTATAATGCTGCCATCAACGGAATTAGTATATATAGAGAATTGTAGAACGTAATTTTTAAGAATTTTAGTGGAAAAGTATTTCATTTGTTTATTTTAGTTGGTTTTATATTGCATGTATTTCACTATTGTACACTATATTGTCGTCTAAAAAACAGTGCACCTTACCATAATATTTAACCAACTAGACCCAAATTTAACCATTAGGTCTTAAATTGCCGCCTCTACCTGTTGGCTGTTGCAGGCCTAATAAAATAGGCAAAGGGTGCCAATTCAAGGACAAGTAGTCTTGGAAAAGCCCGTATAAACGTGGTTCTATTGTGATCAAAATATTGCGCTTTGAAAACCAGGCAAGAATTAGAAAAGGGATACTTTGCAAAATGCAAATGGAACTCAACATAAGCTACTAATGTTTGTATTGTATCATCTTTTATAACTTTGTAGTGGTGACTAAGGTTGCAAACTAATCAAGTTTTTATCGAGTAACCAAAGGGTATCTAGTCTAGTTGTATGCGGGTCTATACATAAGGTATTCCTCTCCATGGTGTTTAAGGTGCAAGTCCCACATGGGACATAGGTATAGTGGAGTGTGTGTGTCTTTCAGAAACAAAAATTTCATCGAGATGTATAGATACTTTTCATCTTAAGTTATTTATATATAAAGGTCGATATCTCACATCGTACAAATCATCATGCGGCAGTACGCCTTGCATATTATACAAGCATGGTTTATGCCTTTCTGGGATTTAAGATGAATCTATTTCATTCTTCATTTGACATATTAACATTTACACTTTTGCTTTTCTCTACATATTCGTTAAATAATTTATGTGCCATATAATCGAACTTTGACCAGTCTATGGTATGACATCTTTCAACTTAAATTCAAAATACATTAATCACATGTTTCTTGCTAGTATTCACATACAACACCGTCTTCTCTTTTTCCTTAAATTCCTCCATAATGTATTTTCTTTTTTTTGCTTGTAATGGAAACATTACATCATTTTTATTCTCTTTTTTCAAATTTTCATAATGACACTTGTCATAATCTATAACACTATATGATCATATATCAAATGAATTAATGATCAATTAAAATAATATAAGATTATATATATATATATATATATATATATATATATATATATATATATATATATATATATATATATATATATATATATATATATATATATATATATATATATATATATATATATATATATATATATTTTCTTGTAATATAAATCAACACGTAATATCACGTTACTTAACTAGGTATCGTCAACAATATGAAAGACCATGCATGAATGCCACGTGGACACTAGTGCTCACATTTTCCATCAACCTAGCATATATTTTTTTCACAGTAGACTCACAATATTCATGCTCTTACTAAGAGAAAACTGCAAATTATATCCCTGTGATTTACACCTTTTGCCACCTTGCATCCAATGTCAGAAACTATTGGCAAGTTACATCACTCGTTAGCCAAACGTTTGCCACCCTACATCCCTCGTTTACAATGAGGACTAATGGTGCAAATAATTTCACCGTCATCTCTTAACGAGATATATAATATTACATCGTTAGCCTTCAGGACTAATGGTATTTGCACCGACAGTCCATTTTTTTTACGTTTTCTCAGTTTTTTGTACGTTTTTATCTGTTTTTTGTACGTCTTATCTATTCTTTTTTTACGTTTTGTACGTTTTATCCATTTTTTTTAATGTTTTATATCTATTTTTTTATACGTTTTATCCATTTTTTGTACATTTTATCTTTTTTTAATGTTTTTTGTACGTTTTATCCGTTTTTATCCGCTTTATGTACATTTTATTCGGTTGTTTTATCCGTTCTTAACATTTATATCCGTTTTTTAATGTTTTATCTGTTTTTGTACATTTTTATCAATTTTTTTTACGTTTTATCTGTTTTTTGTACGTTTTATCCTTTTTTAAAGTTTTTTTTATCTGTTTTTTTACGTTTTATCCGTTTTTGTACGTTTTTATCCATTCTTTTATATTTTTCTACGTTTTATCCGTTTTTTATCAATTTTTTGTACGTTTTATCCGTTTTTACGTTTTTTTACGTTTTCGTCCGCTTTTTTACGTTTTCGTATGTTTTCTTATGTTTTTATCAGTTTTTGCCTTTTTAATTATTTTTTTATTTATTTATTTTACATTTTTTATGTTTTGCCCTTTTTTGTGATTAGGTAAGTATACTAAAAGAAAACTTGAAATTTGATATATGTATCAATTTTAAATCACGCTTTTGACCCCTTTCTGGTCCGAATCATCAAAAGTGTAAAACACAAAGTTGTCCAGAATGATGTTTAACAGAAAGTCCCACGAGATTTTAACTTGAAAATGCAAACTAAGGGCTGTTTACTACCAAAACTTAAACCGTTTGTGTCCGTTATATATCGTATTGGGCTCACTGGCCATTGTATATACTTTAGAGGAGAAAACTATATGAACATCTTTACGTNAAACGTACAAAAAAACAGCGAAAACATATAAAAAATGGAGAAACGTACAAAAAGTGGAGAAAACGTAAAAAAAGGACTAACGGTGCAAATACCATTAGTTCTGAAGGTTAACAGTGTAATATTATATATCTCGTTAAGAGATAACGGAGAAATTATTTGCACCGTTAGTCCTCATTGTAAACAAGGGATGTAGGGTGGCAAACGTTTGGCTAATGAGTGATGTAACTTGCCATTAGTTTCTCACAGGGATGTAAGTCCTGAAGGTTAACGGTGTAATATATATAAAGGTCGATCTCTCACATCATACAAATCATCATGCGGCAGTGCGCCTTGCACATTACACAGGCATGGTTTATGCCTTTCTGGGATTTAAGATGAATCTATTTCATTCTTCATTTGACATATTAACATTTACACTTTTGCTTTTCTCTTCATATTCGTTAAATATTTTATGTGCCATATAATCGAACTTTGATCGGTCTATGGTATGACATTTTTCAACTTAAATTCAAAATACATTAATCACATGTTTCTTGCTAGTATTCACATACAACACCATCTTCTCTTTTTCCTTAAATTCCTCCATAATGTATTTTCTTTTTTTGCTTGTAATGGAAACATTACATCATTTTTATTCTCTTTTTTCAAATATTCATAATGACACTTGTCATAATCTATAACACTATATGATCATATATCAAATGAATTAATGATCAATTAAAATAATATAAGATTACATTTATATATATATTCTCGTAAGGGAAAAATCTTTAATAATGTACCATACATGTCACAAAAATTACTTTGGTGTAGCGAACAAAAAAAATAGTCTTTCTACCCCTTATACTCGACTTTTTGTCCTTTTTGATATATTTTTGTGACTTTTTTACCCTTGGATTTTTAATAATTTGAGGGGCAAAAATGTCAATAGTACATCAAAAAGGCCAAAAAGATGAAAGTTCAGTACATTAAAAAGCTATTTTTTTTTGTTCGCTACACAAAAGTAATTTTTGTGACAAGTATGGTACATTATTAAAGATTTTTCCTTTCTCGTAATATATATCAACCCGTAATATCACGTTTATAATCCAACTGACTAGAGTTACTTAACTAGGTATAGTCAACAATATGAAAGACCATGCATGAATGCCACGTGGACACTAGTGCTCACATTTTCCATCACCCTAGCATATATTTTTTTT
>LBNU01036580.1:69352-82391 GCA_014162995.1 Artemisia annua | reverse complement strand
ATATATATATATATATATATACATATATATATATATATACATATACATATATATATATATACATATACATATATATACAAATACATATGTATATATATACATATACATATATATGTATATAATATATAAATATATATATATATATATATATATATATATATAGTATATGTATATATATATGATATGTATTATATATATATATATTATAGTATGTATATATATAATATATATGATATATATATATATATATATATGTAGTATATTATATATATATAATATATATATGTTATATGTATCATATATATATATATATATATATTAGATATATATATATATATATATATATATATATATATATATATATATATATATATATGTATATATATATATGTATATATATATATGTATATATATATATATGTATATATATATATATATGTATGTATGTATGTATGTATGTATGTATGTATGTATGTATGTATGTATGTATGTATGTATGTATGTATGTATCAGCTAATAGTACCTATGGTTATGCATGTATGTATGTATGTATGTATATGTATATATGTATGTATGTATGTATGTATGTATGTATGTATGTATGTATGTATGTATCAGCTAATAGTACCTATGGTTATGCAGGTTGCTACACTTATACTCGGTAGAATATTTAGTCAAGAAGAAGGGAAGGCTTATATTGGGTCTTTTGTAGATAGATTTTATGTTCTGACAAAGGCTTTGCAAAAAGTGGTTGATGAGTTCACCGGAATACCGCCATCTGCATTGTTGAGGAACATACTGATTTGCTACTTGCGCCTCAGCGAGCTGTCAAGGTTATGCCGGTAAACCTTAGCACATGCACATCTGTAGCTTTATTATTGTATTATATAGATTTTAAAACCTTGTGGTAAAACTGCAGGTGCAGTGATGCATTGAAGAGATGCTACCCTATGCAGTTAAGGCATCCTGCATACCTCAACTACATTTGTGTAAGTACATCTTCTCTGTTAACTTGGGCTTTGGAACTGATGATCATGTCACAATAATCGATACCTTAATTTCTCATACCAGCTATAACAACAGTGATTATCTTAGAATAACACAAAATGAAATAGTTAATTAACATTTAAAGTTTCACAAATGGTATCTTATTTTATCACATATTAATGTCTTATTTAGTCATATACGTAATTAATCTATTAAACACGTTACCGTAGCCTATTTTGTTATGACTTAATCTATATTTTTTAATATTCATTATTAAGTAATCACACGTAAACACAAAGTTGCTAATTATAATTTAATTATTGTAGGATGGTACCACCCGAGGTTTGGCTGACCAGGTTCTGCAAAATATTAACTCGGGACCTGATCAAGTTCAATATGAAGGACTTGAAAATGCATTCGCAGGGATGCGTATCTAGTATCGTGCACTTGCGCTTCATGCTAAGGTCAAGAGTCGAGACTCTGGTTTTTCTTGTCATCTGCGATATGTTTCTTCTGGTTCATTCAAAACATAGACACATTTGTTCCTTTCG
This sequence comes from Artemisia annua, assembly GCA_014162995.1. Taxonomy (NCBI): domain Eukaryota; kingdom Viridiplantae; phylum Streptophyta; class Magnoliopsida; order Asterales; family Asteraceae; genus Artemisia; species Artemisia annua. The sequence goes on along the minus strand of LBNU01036580.1, from coordinate 80,853 downwards.
TTTATCTTTTTCTTGTAATGACTATGTCATATGGATGTTGTCTTTTCTTGAATGTTTTGAACTGCTATGTATAATTATGGATTGATGGGTTGGTGTTATTCTTCCGCATGTTACCTGTTGGTTGTTGCTCGCCTAATATAATAGGCAAAGGGTGCCCATTCAAGGTCAAGTAGTCTTGGAAAACCCAGTTTAACGTGGTTCTTTTGTGATAAGAATATTGCGGTTTGAAAACTAGGCAATTAGAAAAGGGATCCTTTGCAAAAGGCAAATGGAACTCGACATAAGCTACTAATGTTTGTATAGTAGTGTCATCTTTTATAACTTTGTAGTGGTGACTAGGGTTGCAAACTAATCAAGTTTTTATTGAGTAGCCAAAGGGCACTAGTCTAGTGGTATGCGGGTCTATACGTAAGGTATTCCTCTCCATGGGGTTTAGGGTACAAGTCCCACATGGGACATAGGTATAGTGTAGTGTGTGTCTTTCAGAAAAAAAATATAGTTGTATAGATACTTTTCATTTTAAGTTATTTATATATAAAGGACGATCTCTGATGCAGGATTTCTGATCAGGTTTTAATATTTATAAAGTCTCATTTTACCCTAGGTCTACCTTATGCACTAACGGACAGAGAATCCGGTCGTGTGTAGGCTAGTTAATGGTAATACCGAGGTCGTACCAAGAGCTATGTCGTGCGGATTAAATCTAAGTCTGGTGACACTGATTTAAACGGGTTTGAGAGTTGAAATGATTAATAAGACAGAAATGTAAATGAAAGCTAGAAAGTAAACTGGAGTTGTGAGCAGGGGGAGAGAAGTGTGCTAGCCTAGCTAATCATCCTATATTACTTATTACTATGTTTTCCATAAAACTAATCTCATGCTTCAAGTGGGGCGGACATAAGTCACTAAGAATCGTAGGGTAAAGTCATCCTAGTCTATCTTCCCTTCCTATCGCCTCAGGAACCACATGCACTACCCCATGCTAGTAAGCCGAGGTTAGATATTTGGTTGACTCATTAAGTACCACTACATGCTAGATCACATTCAGTAGAGACCGCCCTCTCGGGTCTTAATCTCTCTAACTTCTTAAGTACCTCCACTTGTAAGGTGGTCCTATGGTCAATTCTCACACAAGGCAGTATGGTCAGTTATCATCCCTCCCATTTCCTCGCAATCTGTCAAGCTAGTATCCTATGGTCAATTCTTCTAGCCTACTAACTAAACTGGAGTCGTAATTCAGTTTAAGCTAGCGTAACAGATACAAACAAGCTTATAATTCTACCGAAACTAGGTCACATGAATGGACTAAGCATACACACACTAGAAGCATAATGAAAAATATGAAAACAAAATTAAAACAATAAAAGAATCATAAAAGGGCTAGCACCAGAGGTGCTTAGCCATACATATAGGAAATCATACCAAAAATAATGAATAAAACATGAATAGAATTAATCATAGGGTTTGATACAAATTACTAAATGTAGAACCAATAATGATGATGCTTGGTGGTGAATTCTCCCTTGAAATATGGCTCTGAACTGCTGGAAATCGCCATGGAGTGGTGCCCTAATCGACCCCTAAGAGGGGGTGAAGAGAGATACCCTAAAATGCAGATTTAGGGTTGTATTTATAGGCCCCGACCCCGCTACGGCGTAGCTGAAAAGTGAGCTACACCGTAGCACTTGTTACGAAATCTGACCATCTTAGAAAAATCATATCTTTTAAACCGTAAGTCATCACGTGACGTGCCACCCGGTGTTTCGAAGATAATTGAGTCTAGTTTCATTTAAAATTAGTCTCATGGTCTCTTTCTCTTTTTATCTTCAGTTCACAACACTCCTTTGTGTCCACGTAATTAATTACGGCGTAACTAATTAGTCACGTTACGTCGTAACTCTTCGTCCATCAATACTTATCCACTCTAAAAATATCTCTACGGCATAGTCCAATTACTAACTACGCCGTAGTTCTTCGTTAGCTCGAACTTATCCACTCGTACACATCTCTACGGCATAACCAATTTACCTTGATCTAAATGAGGGAAAATATTTGCATCGTTATTCATCAGGGATGTAGAGTGTCTAACATTTGTTGTTGTTGTTGTTGTTGTTGTTGTTGTTGTTGTTGTTATTGTTGTTGTTGTTGTTGTTGTTTCATTATTATTATTATTATTATTATTATTATTATTATTATTATTATTATATTATTTTTATTTTTTTGTTAAAAATCATTTTATTTTAAATTAATAGGATTTACAAGAAAGAAATTAGTGAGAAGCCAAAATAATATCTAGGCTCCCACTCCTCTAGCTATAGACCTAAAGTAAAGGTAATCCTACTAAATAAATAACTAGCAGCACGTGCCCCAATTCTTGAGTCACAAAGAACTTTTGGATCCGCTTTATTATTATTAGAGTAAATTTCATTTTTGACCCTTGTGGTTTGGCTAAATTGCAGGTTTGGTCCCTATCATCTCGAAACTGCAACGGTAGTTCTATTTTGAAGTTTGGATTGCATGTTTGGTCCCTGGCTAAAGTTTAGTGACTAAAATACCCTTTGTCTTCTTTTGAAATAGACAGGAGTAATTTGGTCATTCACATCAATCGGGGACTGTAGTTGCAATCCAAAGTTCAGAATGAGGATTATCGCTGCACTGGGACCAAGCCTACAATTTAGCCAAACCACAAGGACCAAAAAATGCAATTTACTCTTATTATTATTATTGTTATTATTATTATTATTGTTATTATTATTATTATTATTATTATTATTATTATTATTATTATTATTATTATTATTATTATTATTATTATTATTATTATTATTATTATTATTATTATTATTATTATTATTATTATTATTATTATTATTAGAAATTCATATTATTATTATTTTTTATTATTATTATCCAACACTTTTATTAAAAATTTATAGGATTTTACAAGAAATTATTGGGGAGCCGAGAAACCAACTGGGCCCCCACACCTCTAGCAATAGCAAAACTAATCCTATTAAAAATATGAACCACAGTCCGTGCTCCAATGTCTTGAGTCAAAGAGAATCGTCGAATACGCTTTAGAAGGGTTACTGCATCTTTCTCAAGTTCTCCAAAAAAGGAGAATGAAAAGGGGAGGAACCCATATCCGATATCTACGCATTTAGCCTCGTACTTGACACGTTTACGTTGTGCGGCTTCGATAACCGCACGACCTGGCATAAAATAAATCATACCGGATTTCGTCAAGGGTGACGATCCCGTAAGATCAGCCACATACATCAAGCCCATCATCCCAAGAGTAAAGTAATATATCAGCTGGGCGTAAAGATCTATCCCTATCTCCATAAAGCCCAATATCCACCTCCTTACGAGCTGAACGAGAACAAATATCAACAAGAACATCACGCACAATATTATGCCGATGTTTACTGTCAACAATCCCCGCACACGAAACACCATGATCCCCATAAATATCTGATGCGTGGTTTTGTGACCTTACAACAGGTTTTACCTATCGAGGGATCTCAATAGGCTTACAACCCCACCAGGCAGTGTACCTGACCATAGTAGTATAGGATAGTGGCAAGTACGGGGGATTGATCGTTCTCTCACAGGGAATAGTGTTCGTTAGGATAGAAAAGCTAATCTAATAGGTCTAAGGGTGGAAGGAAGATTCTTTTTGTGTTTTTATATTTTTTAGAAAGCAATTAAAATCTCGGTTTTTAGAGGAAGGGCGAAATTAGTTGCTAGTCAACTAACCCAAGTTTACTACTTATGCAATTGAAAATAATATATCTAAAACTATTGTGGTTGTGAAAACATTATGGAGAAAATTGTGTTTACTTAGATTTCATTACTCCCTAACTATCTTTTACCGGTTAATTAATATATATGTTACTTGTGTGGATGAAGGGTGTATTCCTAATAACTCATGGAGTGGCATACATATCTCTCCAATTCTATGAGCTCTTATCTCCTCCTATGCCATGTGTGGAAAACTAGAAGGGGGGGTTGAATAGTTTTTAGTCCGTTTTAGATTTTATGAAAATAAGTTTAGATTTCAAAAACTTCGATTCTAGTTTATGTGACTTCAACACTAGCACAATAATATGTAATCTAACTAAGCAAGTATAGTGTATGTAAATAAGTAATGAAAGAGAAGAGTTAGAAAGATCAAACCACAACACAAGGATTTATAGTGGTTCGGCAACAAGGTCTCCTTCCTTGTTCCTACTCCACTCCCCGAGTAGTGTTCTCGAGAGTTTTCTTCACTATGTTAACAAGCTCCCTTTTGGCGGAGAAAACCTTTACACACCACAACGTTGCTTATAGACTTAACGACACTAAGCTAGATGTCGATCACAACACACCACAATCTTGAGCACAACACACCACGACTTGATCACACCACGACTTGAGCACACCACAACTTGAGCACACCACGTCTTCTTCTTCACACCACGACACTACTTGTATGCACACCTTATGCTAAACACTACTTCTTACAAACACTACACTAATATACAAATGCTACACACCAATGTACACAACTTATATATATACAAAACACTACTAGAGATTTAATGAGTAGGAGTGTTCTTCTTTTGCACTTTGGAAGAGAATGAATGATGAGGGATTAATCACTTGAAACAAGGATTAAGAAATGTAATGATCAAAGGGATTTAGAGAGAGTTTAGAGAGATTTGGATCTGAAAAATTTCGTGCAAAAGGTGAGGAAAAATACCAGGTTTGAGGTGGTATTTATAGGCAAAACATTCTGACAGAGGAGCGTGGCCGGTCACCTTAATTAGTGGCCGGTCACCTTAATTATTAAGGTGACCGCCCTTATAATTAAGGTTGCCGGCCATCTGATCCGACCTGAATGTTTTGTCTTTTGTGGGGAAAATTTATTTGGAGAAAAACTAACTAGGATTGGTTAAAAATTTGAATTCTAGTTGTTAGAATATTTAAAACACTTTTCTTTATTTCCAAAAATGTTTTTATTAAATATATAATTAGTTTTTATAATTAAATAAATTTTATATAATTAAATTAAATTCCCCTTTGATCATTAGATGTGTTAATCACTTGTTTATTCATACCTTAAGTGATTATGTTTGGATTAGGTGATATAAACTCATTTAATCACTTGTTTTCGTATTAACTTTACGTTTAATGTTTTTACGTTTTGTGATTATCAAAACAAAGAGATATTGAGAAATATAAATAGCGTTTTTATATCAACAATCTCCCCCTTTTTGATGATTACAAAACCTAAACTCATTAAACCATAAGTTTATATAAAAACAAGTTTTTACGTATGAGTTTATATTACTTCTCCCCCTTTTTGTAAATGTCAAAAATGTTATCCCGAGTTTAATGGATCTCCCCCTTGATGTAAGCTCCCCCTCGTTTTGAGGTCATAAGTTGAATCGAGATATGGAGGTTCTTGCAAAAAATATTTAGTAGACAAGCAATATATATATAACATACAAGAAGATAATAAAGCATAGTCATTTTCATTGATAATAATGAAGGAGTACATTAAGATTATAAAAGAGACAACTAGGACATGCAAATTATAATTCATACAACAACCAACAAGACATGAACCAAAATTTTTAATAAGAAACCCCTCCTAGAGCTTCCTCCCAAAATGGTTTGAAAAATTTATTTAATTAACCACCATGCATGCTTAAACTTGTGGGAGTGATGGAGATAGTGGAGATGGAGATGGTGGAGGAGTGCTTATTGTTGGTGGTGGTGGAGGAGTGTTTGTTGTTGGTGGTGGAGGAGTTGTGTTTGTTGGTTGGTTGGTTGTTTGCAACAAGTTCTCAAGATGTGAGAACATGAAGTGGATTTCATCCCTTAGTCCAAAGACTATGGTGCGGTTATGGATGCAACAAAGGCATATGTCTCCATGAGCTTCAAGCAAGCTCCATGGGACGGGGTTGTAGGTTGGAGGGTTGTTTGGTGATGGTGAGAAATGGGCATCAAGTGGAGTGAAGGGTGACATTGTGAGAGTAATGTCAAGGGATGGATGGTCATTTGTTGGTGGTGGTGGTGGGATTCTTGGTGGAGGTGAAAGGTGGTTGTTAATGTAGTCATTGATGGAGGATGTGGATGGTAAGGAGGATGTTGAGGTTGCATGGGTAGAAGGTGTTTTGGATGGTGCATTAGGAGCACTTGGGGATGAGCATTGTTTTTGTGGTGATGGAGTAGTATTGTCTTCTTGAGTTAGATCAATAAACAATTGTTTAGGAGGGATTATGACAAGCTTTTGTCTCTTGCCATTAGTTGAGTTTGAGGTTTTTGGTGATGACATGGTTTAGTGTTTGAGGTTGATGGTTGTTGATGGAGGTTGAGAGTGTTTGAGGATGATGGAGTGGAAGTAAACATGCATGGGATTTATAAGGATGAAAAGGTGTTTAGAAATGGTATTAATTTGAACATGAAAGGTTATATTCCAAAACCAGTTTAGTTTTATGAGGAAATGATAGCTGAGACTACCAAAAGCAAGTCACAAGATGCAAAAGAAAACAGTGAAAATTATTGTGGAGGGGCCGGTACCCTTAATTCTAGGCCGGTACCCTTAAAATTAAGGTTGCCGCCCTTATGAATTAAGGGTGCCGCCCATCTGACGAAAAACTTTTGAAAATTTTAAAAATTTTTCTGAAAAGATGGTATTTTCTTGTTTGTTTTTGCAGCAAACTCTATTTGGAATTTCATATTAGTTTTTTTTGGTTCATTGGAAAGCATGCATGCAACATATATAAACATAAATATATAAGTATAAGCTAAACAATTAAGCATGCAATCAAATAAAACTAGCATAATACTAGGAAGATAATATAATGAACTAACAAATTATCATCCAAAGAAGTAATAAGTACTTCCAATCTAGTTAGAAAACAATTATCCACATAATAGTTCGAGAAACACATAACTAGAATAAATATCAAACACCAAAAATAAAATCTTCTTCTATCTTTTCTTCCTTCCGAACATGTTCTTCAAAGTCTTGCTGATCGCCTTGAAACCACCTTGCATTTCCTTATGCATGCTTAGTTGTCGATGAAGAATTTCCTTTCGGGTTGCATGAAGGCTTTCGGTAGTAGGAGGAGGTGATGGAGATCGAGATTCGGGAAAGACGATATCCTCTAGATTTTCCTCGTATGTAGTAAAGGGAGAGGTACTAGCTCGTGGAGCATCTCCCTCAGTCTCGTCATCGTCCTCTTGATTTGAGGATGAGCCATGATAGCTATGACGACGAGACTTCCCTTTATCACTAAGAGGTCGTCTAGTGGGTTTGAGAGCGAGAGGACGAAGAACAGGATAGATGGCCTCGTATATACTTTCGTCAAGATCTTGATATGTTTCAATCAAGTGATGATAGAGACGAGTGAGAAACATGCCATACGGAAGATTCGNATAAAGCATAGTCATTTTCATTGATAATAATGAAGGAGTACATTAAGATTGTATAAGAGACAACTAGGACATGCAAATTATAATTCATACAACAACCAACAAGACATGAACCAAATTTTTAATATGAAGCCCCTCCTAGAGCTTCCTCCCAAAATGGTTTGAAAAATTTATTAAATAACCACCATGCATGTCTTAAACTTGTGGGAGAGATGGAGATAGTGGAGATGGAGATGGTGGAGGAGTGCTTTTGTTGGTGGTGGTGGTGGAGGAGTTGTGTTTGTTGGTTGGTTGGTTGTTTGCAACAAGTTCTCAAGATGTGAGAACATGAAGTGGATTTCATCCCTTAGTCCAAAGACTATGGTGCGGTTATGGATGCAACAAAGGCATGTGTCTCCATGAGCTTCAAGCAAGCTCCATGGGACGGGGTTGTAGGTTGGAGGGTTGTTTGGTGATGGTGAGAAATGGGCATCAAGTGGAGTGAAGGGTGACATTGTGAGAGTAATGTCAAGGGATGGATGGTCATTTGTTGGTGGTGGTGGTGGGATTCTTGGTGGAGGTGAAAGGTGGTTGTTAATGTAGTCATTGATGGAGGATGTGGATGGTAAGGAGGATGCTGAGGTTGCATGGGTAGAAGGTGTTTTGGATGGTGCATTAGGAGCACTTGGGGATGAGCATTGTTTTTGTGGTGATGGAGTAGTATTGTCTTCTTGAGTTAGATCAATAAACAATTGTTTAGGAGGGATTATGACAAGCTTTTGTCTCTTGCCATTAGTTGAGTTTGAGGTTTTTGGTGATGACATGGTTTAGTGTTTGAGGTTGATGGTTGTTGATGGAGGTTGAGAGTGTTTGAGGATGATGGAGTGGAAGTAAACATGCATGGGATTTATAAGGATGAAAAGGTGTTTATAAATGGTATTAATTTGAACATGAAAGGTTATATTCCAAAATCAGTTTAGTTTTATGAGGAAATGATAGCTGAGACTACCAAAAGCAAGTCACAAGATGCAAAAGAAAACAGTGAAAATTACTGTGGAGGGGCCGGTACCCTTAATTCTAGGCCGGTACCCTTAAAATTAAGGTTGCCGCCCTTATGAATTAAGGGTGCCGCCCATCTGACGAAAAACTTTTGAAAATTTTAAAATTTTTTCTGAAAAGATGGTATTTTCTAGTTTGTTTTTGCAGCAAACTCTATTTGGAATTTCATATTAGTTTTTTTTGGTTCATTGGAAAGCATGCATGCAACATATATAAACATAAATATATAAGTATAAGCTAAACAATTAAGCATGCAATCAAATAAAACTAGCATAATACTAGGAAGATAATATAATGAACTAACAAATTATCATCCAAAGAAGTAATAAGTACTTCCAATCTAGTTAGAAAACAATTATCCACATAATAGTTCGAGAAACACATAACTAGAATAAATATCAAACACCAAAAATAAAATCTTCTTCTATCTTTTCTTCCTTCCGAACATGTTCTTCAAAGTCTTGCCGATCGCCTTGAAACCACCTTGCATTTCCTTATGCATGCTTCGTTGTCGATGAAGAATTTCCTTTTGGGTTGCATGAAGGCTTTCGGTAGTAGGAGGAGGTGATGGAGATCGAGATTCGGGAAAGACGATATCCTCTAGATTTTCCTCGTATGTAGTAAAGGGAGAGGTACTAGCTCGTGGAGCATCTCCCTCAGTCTCGTCATCGTCCTCTTGATTTGAGGATGAGCCATGATAGCTATGACGACGAGACTTCCCTTTATCACTACGAGGTCGTCTAGTGGGTTTGAGAGCGAGAGGACGAAGAACAGGATAGATGGCCTCGTATATACTTTCGTCAAGATCTTGATATGTTTCAATCAAGTGACGATAGAGACGAGTGAGAAACATGCCATACGGAAGATTCGATTTTGGTGTTCTCCTCGCACATTCAATTCTTTTGATGAAGAAATAAGCCAAATTGTATTCATGCTCGGCACTAATACAATACAACATGTGCGCAAGGCACGCCGGGAGATGGTCCCGGTGGCCTCCGGTACCGAACGCATTCTCGCGAATGAGTTCTTCCCAGCGCCTCATGGTGGGGTTTAATTCTATCAAAAGAATTTGATTTGCGAAGATGGGCACATTGCGAGATTTGATTTTGCGGGTGGTAGTTTCACGTTCCAACCCGAGGAGTTGACGAATATCGTCAGGAGTGGGAAGTTCAGAAAGATAAGGGCCATCAGTCGGTCGACACCGTTCAAGGGAATTGAGATCCCATTCATTGGTGAATACTGCTTGACCCCGGAAAGGAATGCCAAGAATTTTGGCGAAACGTTCGAGTGAAAGAGTAATGAATCGGTGTTGGATCATGAAAGAGATGAGAAGAGTGCCATCGTTATCGGTTTGAACCGTAACTTGGCTATAGAAATCGACGATAAAGCGAGGATGGATGGGTTCGTTTATTTCGAAAAGACAATTGAAGTTGATGGAAGAGAATAAAGGTTCAATGAAGTCGGATTGAGCATACGCACGATCCACGACTCGACCCTCGTGGATATTTCTATCCTCGATTTGTTTATAGAAATGGGCTAAAGTGGGGGAAGTGGTAGGAAGTTGGGAAACTTTAGGAACGTATTTTCGGGTAAGAGCAAGATCATCACCTTTAGGCATTTTTACCTATCCATGATAACAATAGACAAAGTTACTACAAGAAAAAAAATAAAAATGCTATGTATGCATTATTTTTTTTTTGACATATGTAGGAACATAAACAAACTTCGACTCTAAGACCTTAATCCTAAGAAGTTGTTTACTATGTTCCATATTTTTATTTATAACTCGTTTTAGATATATTTTATGATGCAAAACGAATAGTTGTGGACTAATCCAAACGCCCCTTTTTACATCTTAATATATCGTGAAATTTAGCTAGATTTACATTATTTGTATAACTAGCCATTTCTTGCGAGTTTCTTATGCATGTGACTTGTTTTTTTAAAAAAATGGTTTATATTTTGTTATGAAAAAGACGTTTTTCTAACTAAACCAAACGCTTCCTTATCTAGGTGACATATTACTAAATTATCAATATACATATGAATTATGTATCTTGACAACTTCTAGTTTCACGTTTAATGTTTCTAGACTTGACCATATTGAACAAAAATTGTAACTAGTTTATTTCGACGTCATTTGGACTTAATCCAAACACCCTCTTATCGTATATAAAACAAATTTTTTTCGACGAAAATTATATTTTTATGTTACAAAAGTTGTGAAAAACATAATGTGATTAATTTTATCAAGTTTTTATATCATTAATTAACAAAGTATTTAAGAAAAGTTTTGAAAATGGATTGTTTGGAATTTCAAAAATTTTCGACAAGAGGGTTTATGATTATTAGTTTTAGGTGTGAATTATATATCCTAATCCTAAGGGAAGCATTTAGTTATGTAATTCCTAAACTTAATTCAAAAGAAAGGAAATTTTGGAAAAATGTAAATAAAATGCATAATCATGAATGTGACCAAATTAGATGAAATTAGACCAAATGTGTTATGAAAAACTTACAAAATGTGTTGCTAATCAAGTTGGTAACAAAAGCCCTTTGCGAAATGATCTTGGTTTGATGATTTGGAAGTGGGTTTTTGGTGTTTTAGGGGTTTAGGTCGCGTAACAGCAGCAGCAGGAAAGAGTGGGAAGAACAAATGGAGTGTTTGGCAAAAGAAAAAGAAGGAAAAAAGGATTTGGAAGTGTCAGATGGCCGGTCACCTTAAACATTAAGGTGACCGCCCACTTTTGTATGCCGGTACCCTTAATTTTAAGGGTACCGCCCTCCCAATTTTGATTTTGGCGATTTTTGTGGCATTGTTTCTCAGGAAAAATGATCAAGAAAGTATATATAAATATATTAGATTTATATTTAATTGAAAATACGTTGAAAGGTTTACGCACGAGTGGAATTACTTGACACTTTCATTTGGCATTTCGTCAAATAAAATTACTTGATAACTTTGGATAAAGTTAATCAAGCCGTCAAGTGGACGAGAGATGTTTGTGGATATATATATATATATATATATATAT
>LBNU01036580.1:31376-59901 GCA_014162995.1 Artemisia annua | reverse complement strand
GGCGGTGCCGAAATATTCTTTTAATCTTTTTAACTTAGTTATTTTTATTGCACTTGTTTTATTTCTTTAATCGTTTACCTTTATTTCTTTTTTTTTTTATTAATTAAATTTTAAAAACCAAAACATTTTACTTTAAATTTTACAAGTCTTTAATTTTTTTCGCTTTAAGCTTTTAATCATGAGTCTTTGAGTAGTTTTAAAATCGTGTTTGCTTAGTGGTTCGAGTTGTGAAGTTAAGTGAGAGCGTTAAACGTTTGGTGTTAATATAATGCGAAAGATCTGATTTGAGGTTTGATTTGATACTCCAAAGCGAGAAAGAAAACCTTTTGAAAACAATTAATTTCACCTCGTCTTGGGCTTAATATCTCTTCAAAAAAGATTAATTAAACAACTAAAAATCTCGAGAAAGGAGATAAAAACTCGTCACAAACTTGTACCTTTCAAGCTTAATGATTCTTATCGAGTCGCTTTTGCAAACAGATTGTCTTTTAAAATTTCAATTTACCGTTTCATTACTTTCGCCTTTTTAAGTTACCGCTTTCTTTGGTCATTTGTTATTCATGCAATTTTTAACTCATTACTTATTTCATGTCATTTTACGTTACTTTTACGTTTAATTTGTCGAATAGTATAGATAAAACAAAAACCTTCTTTTTAACCAATTCATCACACATAGCTCACGATCTGGAGTGACGAGATCAGTTCAACCCTCGTTGGGACTACGACCCGAGTTTACGAGCTTCACCGCTTGCTAAAACGACCAAATCATTACGCAAGAAAGATTATCTAAGGAAAAGATAAATTATAATTAGGAAAGTAGATAATCTTCCAAAAATTTTACCATATTAGTATGGAAAGTAGTTACTCTCAACGGCTAGTAAAAAGATTTATTACTGACGCAGCAGTTGTAACGGCTAGTTCAACAGTGGTAAAAATAACACTGCCAGTGGAAACTGTGAACTAGCAGTGGAAATTTTCACAAAAATTTTCAAGAGCAGTGGTAAAATTAAACATATAAAAATTTGACTGCTCTCGTTGTTGTTTTTAGCAAACTACCAGCTATCAATGATTTGATATGCCTTTACCATGACCCGTTTGCTATGGACTAGCCAACTCTTAATCATAAAGAATATGGTGAGTTGATAACCATATAGTTTTTGGTAAACTATCAACCATAAATGGATTTGATAAGTCTTTATCAATAGCCGTTTGCTCTGGACTAGTTGATTCTTATGTGTGTTAGACATGGTGAATCAATAACCATTTGTTGTGTATCTCACTTATACACCATTTATGATCACCTCCCAGCAAAGATTTTGGTTATGTACCTGCAATTGTTAGCATTATACATAGAAAATTCACAACCAAACTTAGTTTTAACCAAAGTTACTTTTAACCAAGCCACTCACAAATATCTTCTAAAAGTCAACTCGATAATATCTTTATTTACTTTCCAACCTACCTAAATAGGTGAAAGTAAATATATCAATTAATGAGACCTTTTAGTTGACTTTGCCTATAAAAAGGGGCTCGACTCTCCATTATCTTCACCAAAACAAATTATAACCTCCACAAAACCCTTAAAATCATAAGCAAGCTCCCTATCATCATTGACCTCTCCTCTGATTTAGACACAGAGGTATTGATGACCTTTGAGTCTTCTTCAGAGTCATCAGGGTGGGCAATGTACTTTCCACCCTGTGCTACTGCTTCTTCATCAAGGAAGCCACCAAAGAAGGCTGCTTCTAACCCTGTTGCTCATTCTCCACCTGTATCAACACCTGCACCTGCACCATCTCTGGAGTTCTACTCCAGCTCATCTGATGATTCAGATGATGATGAGTCCTACTCCTTGTCTAAGGAGTTGCCAAGGGCTCTTACAAAAGCTTTGGGAGCAGCTCTCTCCAATATGAGTCAGATTTCCATTCCAGAGAGGCCTACAAGACTACCATGGTAACCACCACAAGTACTTGGGCTTGCTTGTCCTAGGTTGCAGTCTACTTTTGACAACAAAAGAAAGAGTGCTGAAGACGTGGGATTGCGACCACGCAACATGCTTTACCTCTCAAGGGATCTTGAGAGGCTTGAAATCCCACTAGGCAGTGTTCGTTAGGTTAGAAAAACTACTCTAAAAGGTCTAAGGGTGAAGGAAGATTATTTTTTTATTTTTTATATTTTTTTATAAAAGCAAGTAAAATCTTGGTTTTGAAGGAGTGGGCGGAATTAGTTGCTAGTCAACTAATCAAAAAAACTACAATTGCAATTAAAATAAAATAACTAAACTATTGTGGTTGTGAAAACTTATATGGAGACAAATGTTTTTACTTAGATTTCCTTACTCCCTAACTATCTTTTACCGGTTAATTGGTGTGTGTATTAATTGCGTTGATGACGGGTGTATTCTTTAACAAGTCATGGGGTGGCGTCCATATCTCCCAAATTCTATGAGCTCTTATCTCCTCCTACAACTATGCGTACGCATAATCATAGGGATTGTAAACAGTGGCTCATGCGTTAAATACTACCTTAATAACCTAGTACGCATTTCTTACATGTTTCTTAAGACGTTCAAGCATGTTACCATATAGGAGTCTTGCCAATTTTCTTAAGCCTAACATTAATGAAACATTCACCCATACAAGTAATAACATACCAATCAACCAATAATTAATACTTAGGTTTCATTAGATCTAAGCAAACAAACGAAAAATCTAGCCTAGCATGTTAATTGAAAGACAAGCATAAGATATGATTAACCAAAACATAGACATATTGATTAATTTAAATGAGGACTTATCTTTAATTGAACATGAAGGATTCAAGGTTGAAAAACCCTTGAAAATACAGCCAAATTCGTCTTTAGGGTTTTTCCCAAAGTTGTACCAAAAGTTTCACACTAATGAAGGAAAAATAGAAAAGTATATATAGAAAATACATTCTGACGGCGTCAGGTTATAGGCTCTGACGCCGTCAACTCACCGCCACTAGGGTAATTGGATGGCCTAGATCTACTTCTGACGCCGTCACCCTTTAATCTTTCTGGGCCGTCACTCTTTAGCATTTACACCTGACGGCCTACTCTCTTTAACACCTGACGCCGTCAGGTGTAAACATCTTGTTTTCTTCATAGGGCGTCTAGTGTAATCTGATTTTACTCCTCAGTCAACATTGGCTGACGGCGTCACCTTGTGACTCTGACGCTTTTATGCTCCAAAAACTTCCAAATATGCATGTTTTCCAGAATTCTTCTCAAAAGTATATAAAATGACAAAAAGAACGATTTAGGGCAATATTTGATCACATTTACTCGAACTAGGGCTTAAATGACCCCTTATAACGGGTACACTTTTCGTCTCATCAAATACCCTTACACTTGATATTTGCTTGTCCTCAAGCAAATAAGCTTTATTCCAATCAAAATATGAGTTAGGAGTCATTTAACACAAATATAAAAGTAATTACAACAAATAGTCATTCGACCCTAATCATAATAAGCACGGAAATCATACACTAGCACCTCACAAATAGTATTTGGATACTCTCATCTCTCAAGTGTCATAGAATTATATCTCATAAATGAAAACGGAAAATATCTCTCACTACATGTCATCACAAATAGATTACCATAGGCTTGGGAGAGGATCAATTACTCCTCCACTAGGCGTAAGCACCTAAGATAAACTATCAAAGAGGGCTTTCAAAAGGGTTGTAACGTAAGGTGTAGGGATATGATAAACACGGTTTGGTTGGAATAAAGGGTATTTTAATGGTGGCGAGTTAATTATCATGATCAAATACATGCACTATACAATGTTGCTAAGCAAAGACTCGACTCAATCTTAAGCTAAAAACAAAATAACAAAAACTTAAAAGAAACATAAAAGGAAACGGGATGGTAGTCCGTATGTTTTTTTCTACTTCTCTCTTTCTAATTTTTTTATATTTTTCTTGATTTTTCGATTTTTTTTTATGCACTCTTGCACTACCATCCAAAATAATACATCATAGGGGCCTCGGTTCTGTACACTTGAACTTTTACATAACTTTACAATTACTAATCTAATGACGAGAATTAAAATAATCGAAAAACATGGAGTACTTTTAAAATATTTAGCACATATGGGGGTAATAATGTTGTTCTTCCCCATTACTCCATTACACTAGTACTTTACACATGAGTCCCAATCATCCCAAAACAATATGTACAAGGATATGACTCGACTTAGCAACCATGTAATCGATTAGATAATTAACAAATGGTTTAACAAATGTTGTCACAATAATGCACTAAAGGTGAGTGCATACATGGTAGGCTAAGGCGATTTGGGTGTACATTTAAGTGGGGTGTAACAAATTCTCACTTTGAGTAAGATGCTTAAAGGTCGAAACAAAAAGATAGGCTCGGAGGGGTGTACTAGGGGTATCGTGTACCAAAAAATGGGTACAACGCAAAGGGTGTGGGAGAATTACTTGGCCAATGTAGCCAATGTAATTATAACAAAAACACGGGTGTAAAACAAAGGGTTAATCCTAATGCCTCTTATCATTTAGTAGATCTTAACTACACGAATGTAGTCTCACTTGTGGATTTGAGATGGTCCTAACGCAAGTTCTAGAATCTAAGTGCTACCGGTACTCACATCATAGCATCAAAGATGGATGCTTTTTCTATCAATTCTAGGGGTGAACCTCACATATTTGGGGGGAAATTTTTTTAGTGATACGGTTTTGTGCTAGTCATATAATTTCCTATCTATGAGACACTCATTAAGACCAAGGTTTCACTTCTAAATGTTGTAAAAAAATTTAAATTGGCGCTAAAATTGCCCTAACAAATATTTCTCTCGGTTTTATTACAAATTTACTATCAAACAAACAAAAATCAAGCGCAATTGTATTCTCTAAGGTGCCATCATTCACCCCCTTACACTTAAACTGAACATTGTCCCCAATGTTCAAATAGAAGATGTAAAAGTAAATAAAATGAAAGAATGTAATCAAATACTCCCCTGATTCGTTTGATGTGGATAGTGAGGTAACGTGGTTAGATCTTCTTCCAAGAAAGATTAACGCTCAAAGCTTCCCTTCCAGAATATAAATCATCTTCTTGTCCAAAATAACTTGTTAACCTGAAAAACGATAAAGGCGAACCTCGCATAAAATTGGTATAATCTATAATAGGATATAATGCTTGTGGAATGAATTTTTTCGCAGAATTCCTGGAGATTATAAGTTAAAGAGTTAATAAAACTTTTTATGTTTCCGGAAGAAAAGCAAAAATTTCAAAATTTGCAGAAAATTATGGCCTGAAGCCGTCAGGTTGTAATGGCTGACGCCGTCAGAAATGATCTGACATAATTCTCATGTTAAGTTTCCGGAAAAACTCTGGAAAAACTAGAGCTTACTTCCTGGAATTCCTGCAAAAATTCATTATGACTCGATACAAGCATTTGACTCAAACAAATACTAATATGTATGTTAATTTACATTGTTATGATTCATGTTCATTCGTTCTTGTAAACCGATTTGATTTCCCTTACACTTAGCTTTTGCAAAATACCTTTATATGTAGTTAAGACGAAGTTAAAAACAAAATAAAGCATTTTCACAAGTTAGTTTGAAGCATGAATCAATAACAAGAAATATCATACACACGGAAACAAATAAAATCAAATAAACAAACAAACAAAACGCACAAAGCTTGGGTTGCCTCCCAAGATGCGCTTTTCTTTATTAACGAGTCTTGTAGCTAGACTCAAGGTCACCGTACATTACGTGACTTCATTATTGAAAGTTATGTCTTCCTCATTGATCATTTCGTTACCACTCTCTTGATAATGTTTAACTCGTTGTATATTCACAGTGAATTCCCTACCCTCATGATCAACCAACACAACGGCCCCAGTTTTAGAGGAGCTCCTTACAGTAAAAGGTCCATACCATCTAGATTTAAGTTTTCCAGGAAATAGCCTTAAGCGAGAATTATATAGTAAGACTTTGTCTCCTTCTGAGAATTCCTTGGGTTTCTTAATCCGTTGGTCATGCCATCTTTTAGCTCTTTCTTTGTATGTAATGGAAGATTCATAGGCCTCTAATCTCAAATCATCGAGCTCTTGTAGTTGTAGGAATCTATTTGTCCCTGCAACTGCATAATCCATATTGCAAGCCTTAAGTGCCCAATATGCCTTGTGTTCCAGTTCTACTGGAAGGTGACATGCCTTGCCATATAACATACGGAACGGGGTTGTCCCGATTGGTGTCTTATAGGCAGTTCAGAATGCCCACAAAGCTTCATCGAGCTTAAAAGACCAATCCTTTCTATTTTGGCTGACCGTTTTCTCTAATATCCTTTTTATAGCTCTGTTAGTATTTTCGACTTGACCGTTGGTTTGAGGATGATAAGCAGTGGAGAATCGGTGAGAGACTCTATATCTTTTCATGATCTTTTCCATCTGCGAGTTGCAAAAGTGGGTTCCTCTGTCACTAATAAGAGCCTTCGGAATTCCGAACCTAGCGAACAACTTTTTTAAGAAATGGATAACTACCCTAGCATCGCTAGTCCTAAGGGCTTGCGCTTCCACCCATTTTGAAACATAATCAATGGCCACTAAGATATATTCATTCCCTCCTGAAGATGGAAAGGGTCCCATGAAATCGATACCCCAAACGTCGAAAACGTCGCACACTTGAATATAATTCTGAGGAGCTTCGTCTCTCCTAGAGATGTTCCCATATCTTTAACACGCGTCACATGCTTCTATCATTACCCTCACATCACGAAATACTGCAGGACAATAGAATCCCGCATCGAAGACCTTTCGTGCAGTAGTGCTTATTCCGTGATGTCCTCTAGACGGACCTGCATGACATTTTTTCATTATTTTGATAGCTTCATTCTCAGAAACACAGCGCCTGATTACTTGATCCGGGCATCTTCGGAATGAGAAGGGTTCATCCCAAAAGTAGTATTTTAATTGATTTAAGAACCTCTTCTTTTCATGCTTGCCCATATGTTCAGGGATAACCCTGCTCTCCAGGTAGTTAGCATAATCCGCATACCATGGTTCAGATTCGTTTACTAACATGAGCTGCTCTTCAGGAAATGTTTCCTGAATCTCGCTTTTGTCGGCCTCAACAAGACTGGGGTTTTCGAGTCGAGAAAGATGATCGGCCGCAAGATTTTCTGCTCCTTTCTTATCACGAATTTCCACATCGAACTCTTGCAATAGTAAGATCCAGCGAATTAATCGCGGTTTAGCATCCTGTTTGGTGAAAAGGTATCGAAGAGCTGAATGATCCGTAAAGACAACCGTTTTAGAGAGAACAAGATATTGGCGAAACTTATCAAAAGCGAACACCATGACCAATAGTTCCTTCTCAGTGGTGGTGTAGTTTTCTTGAGCAGGATTCATAGTCTTACTAGCGTAGTATATTGGCTGGAAGTACTTGTTAAGCCTTTGGCCTAGCACTGCTCCAACAGCATAATCGCTAGCGTCGCACATGATTTTGAAGGGTAGCTTCCAATTAGGGGTAACCATGATTGGAGGTTGCGTGAGATCATGTTTTAATCGATCGAACGCGTCCTTGCACTCTTGAGAGAAGTCGAATGGGGCATCCTTCACAAGCAACTGAGTCATTGGTCTAGCTATCTTTGAGAAATCTTTGATGAATCTCCTATAGAAGCCCGCATGACCTAAGAAGCTACGGATTGCCTTGACGGTGGTTGGATAGGGAAGTTTGGAGATAGCTTCGATTTTTGCCCGGTCTACCTCAATTCCATTTCCTGAAATTTTGTGCTCTAGCACGATCCCTTCTTTTACCATAAAATGGCATTTCTCCCACTTTAGTACCAAGTTAGTCTTTTCACAATGTTTGAGCATTTTCTCAAGGTTAGCTAGACATCGATCAAAAGAGTCCCCAAAGACTGAGAAATCATCCATGAAGACCTCCATGCTATCTTCCATTAATTCATGAAAGATTGTTGTCATGCAGCGATGGAAAGTGGCGGGGGCGTTACACAGCCCAAAGGGCATTCACTTGTAGGCGAATGTGCCATAAGGGCATGTAAACATTGTCTTCACTTGGTCCTCAGGGTGATAGGGATTTGGAAATACCCTGAGAACCCATCTAGGAAGCAGTAGTACTCATGTCCTGCTAACCTTTCCAACATTTGATTGATGAATGGGAGAGGGAAATGATCCTTTCGGGTAGCATCATTCAACTTCTTATAATCGATGCACACATGCCATCCGGTTACTGTTCTCTGGGGTACTAGCTCATCCTTATCGTTTTTCACCACTGTCATTCCTCCTTTTTTCGGTACAACCTACACAGGACTTACCCATGGACTGTCTGATATTGGGTAGATCAACCCTGCATCGAGGAGCTTAATGACTTCCTTTTTCACAACTTCCTTGATATTGGGGTTTACTCGCCTTTGAGGTTGCATGGTGGGTTTATAATCTTCCTCCATGAGGATTTTATGCGTGCAAAAGGTCGAGTCGATCCCCTTGCTGTCGGCTACACTCCATGCTATAACCCCTTTGTATTTTTTTAAAACTTCTAGGAGTTTACCCTTTTGTTCTTTTTCCTAGGGAGGAGTTTATGATAACTGGAAGTTAATCTTCTCCATGGAGGAAAGCGTATTCTAGGTTGCTTCGGAGTTCCTTGAGTTCTAACGTGGGCGGTTCGATGATGGAAGGTTTGAGTTTGTTCTCTGGTTTACAAAGCTCAAGTTGTTCGGTTTCTTGCCTGGGATAGAAGGAGACTGCGTTAACATATATAGTTTTCTCTTTCTCTGAGATAGGTACGAAAGATTCATCTCACAACCAACCAGCTTCCACCTGCTCATCTATACAATTGTCGATCACATCGGATAGCTCATCAACTTCACCGATAAAGTATAGCCGGTTAGCTGCTTCAAGAGAAAGATTCATTGTGTCCTTGATGTCAAAGGTTAGGTTGTCGTCCCCTACTCGTAAGGTTAGTTTGCTATCATGAACATCAATAACAGCTCGAGCAGTTGTGTTAGGAATACGATTTTTCTTAGAAAAGATTCGGTCACCCCAAATACGATTAATCGTTGTTTAGCTCGTAGTATTTATAATAGTAATTAGTACATAGATTAGTATTAGTTAGTATTCATGGAGTCGGGTCGGGTCTTTACCCACTGTCAGCCCGATCCACAACCCAGTAGTGGCAAAACACCTTGTACATATAAATAGCCCTCTCCATCCTTGGAGAGGGTTGAACCTTCTCAATCTTATTTTCTTTTCTTTTTTTTGGTTTCACTCTCACTCTAAGGTTCCATTCTCTCTCTCTCTTTCTCTCTCTAAAACTCTTCTCCTAATCCTCTACTAATTTCTTATTCTTTCTCTCCTTCTTCTTTATTATTCGATCCATATTACACAAAACAATACATGTTATGAATTAGTATATCCAAAAATTGGTATCAGAGCCAAGGTTTCATCTTAGGACTTGGTCTTTCTTGGATTTGTGTTTGCTTTTGTGGTTCGACTTGGTTATTTTACATTCTTCATAGTTTTCACCATAGTTTGATCTTGTTTTTGGTTCGGTTTGATGTTATGGTTGTACTTTCATGTTATGGAGTGTTAGAGTAAACTAGTTTGGTCCTTGGTGTAACGCCCCCAACTCAAATATGGCAGCTATCATGCTGGGGGTATTACGCAAACAGAAACCAAGCACATTTATAGCTAACGACCACGACACGGGACGTTTATAAATGTGACAAAACATATCATTCGAATTACAAACCGTTTAGAGTACAAGGACTCTTAAGTCAAAGTAGCAGCGGAAAAAGTAAAAATAGAGTTTGCAGCGGAAAATAAACAAAGTTTTGCAGCAGTCAATTCCTATAGGCCTATATCCCTATATTCGCGTTCACTCGCAAGTGATTAATGGTTCATGATCTGAGGGTCTTGCATAGGCAAGGCAGAGCTACTTAGCACATCGTCAGGAAAGCATACCAATCAGGAAAGCATACCAAAAATACTTGTGCTCAGAAAACATTTAAAGCATGTATCTCACCCCATGGGTTTATAAACATTTAAAAGATAAAAAGTGGGGCTATGAATCACACCTTAACAATAGCAGGAAACGAGATATATCAACCAAATCAAATAATGCGTCACAGCAAATAATCCTCAGCACAACCTAAGCAATATAAATATCATAACTCAGCAATGGTACTCGAATACTTCAATAAACAATGCTTGAATAAAGTTTTATAAAAGACAATGGCATTTGAAAGAAAATAGTTTTCAAAAAGTCTCGTGTGTAAGAAAGATAGAAAAGAATAAGTCGGCGAAACGACAAAATACGCAAGAAAGACGAATGAATACTCGAAGAAAGTCGTCGAAAAGAAATGGAAAGAAAAGAAAAGAAAAAAAATAAAGACACATTCGAATAATAACAAATCACTAATAATAAGTCTCGGTTTTACCCGTTTTCCCAAAATAATGTTGAAATAAAAAGGGTTTCGAAATAAATAATAGTTGATAAAATAGTTTGAAGATTATAAAGAATTTTACAAAATTTCGGCATGACCTGCCCGTTTATAGAACATTTCCCGAGTCAACGACTCTTTTATTTGTAATCAACGCTAATATTTTATAAAACTTAAATAATAATATGATTGGATTTATCATTTACGTAGTCCATTAGTTGTTTAGGTTTATCGACCATTTTGTATTGTTCGGGTTCCAGGTACGTTAAGATCTTTAAGGGCCTAACGTACCCTACCGTCTCGTGTACTAAAGGGTCCATAAGTCCAAATAACCATAGCCGCAAATCCAATACGTCCAATACAAGTTCACAATACAACATCATAATATAATAACACGGAAACCAAGTCCAATATTCAAATCCTCTCAACTATGTCAAATGTATTTTAGGTTTCTTAGTTTTATTAGCAGTTTTATTTATTTACCGTTTAAACTAATTAATAATAATAATAACCCGAGACTAGTAACCAAATCCCGAAAATAAACCGACAAACAACACTAACTACTCAAAAAGTAAACCCAAGTCAAAGGAAATAAATCCGAAACTAAACCATGACCCAAACCGAGCCTCACACTACTCGGCTAAACCAAATATCCAAATCCGAATCCTAATTTATTCGGCCAGAACATAAACCAAAACCAAATCCAATTCCCATATACTCTTCGGCTTAATCCAAACGCATCCAAATCCAAGTTACAATAACAACAACAATGATAATAATAACATAATCCCACCACCACCACCACCCAAGCCACGGTGGTGGTGGCAGTCGGCTGTCGAGCCAAACAACCCAAACGGACCTCGAAATTTATCACAACCCAAAAATATATATACTCCCTTCGTTACCAAACAACAAACAAAACCAAAATGTCAAAACCCTCACCGAGTCACGAGTCGACTCGGTGAGTTGAGACCGAGTCGCGACCGAGTCGAGTACAAGAGAGATCCACACGAGTTTTATCATTAAAAACATTTATAAAAACGATTTTTATAAAAAGATTTAATATATAAAATCGGATTTTATAAAAATAAAAATTAGGGTTTTCAAATAAAAATGGAAATAATAACGGGGGTGGCGCGTGGTGACTTTACCGGTGGTAGAAACGAAAAGGGTGGTAGGTTGGGGTCTCGGTGGTGGTTGGTGACGGCGGAGGTGGCGCGTGGGGGGGGCTACGGGGTGATTGGGGGAACGTGGGTGGTACGAGGGTGACAGGGGTGTCCCGATCTATTGATTGGTGTAGGGGGTGTAGATGGTGGTGGTGGCCGGAATAAATTCCGGCGGCCGAAATCTGGGTTGGGTGGGTTCGCCGGCGAGAGAAGAGAGAGAGAGGGGAGAGAGGTGAGAGAGTGAGTGTGTGTTTTTATTTGTGTGAAATGAATAAAGAAATAAAATGGGGGGTATTTATATTAAAAGTATAGGGTGGGTTTTTTTTAATTAATAGAAGTGTAGGGTAGATTTTGTAAATAAACTCAAGGGACTAATTTTGCCAATGAGCTAAACTTCTCGTAAAAACGGTTCGGGGCTCAAACGACATAGCAAACGGACTCGAAAATTCACGAAACTTGCGCCATTGTTCACGAAATAATTTTTCAAATAAAATCAATTATAAACTTCAGAGTTTTTCTCAAACTCAAAATAAATCAAATAATTTGGCAAATGCAATACAATTCGAGTTTTCTAGGTTGTGCTGAGTCAATCAAGGAATAAATTCTCATTCCTAATATATCTCACGCTTCTCAAACCCAATTTAACATGCATTTAAAATTTAAAAGTATTTCAGGTACGAAAGTAGAAGTTTGGCTAGAAATGGGTTTTAGGAAAAATACCGGGTGTTACATAACATACATCATATTTAGAAATCCGTCCCGGATTTAGTTTAAGTCACCAGTCCCGGATTTGAAGAGATTTGGGGACTTGCGTTTAAATTCATCCTCGCGTTCCCAAGTGTACTCAGGTCCTCTCTTGGAATTCCAACGAACTTTCACAAGAGGGATACGACTCTTCTTCAATCGCTTAACCTCGCGATCCATAATCTCAACAGGTTCTTCAACAAAATGCAACTGTTCATCAATCTCAATCTCCTCAAGCGAAATCACCGCGGTCTCATCGATCAAACACTTCTTCAAATTCGACACATGGAAAGTAGGGTGAACCCTACTAAGCTCGAGTGGCAATTCCAACTTATAAGCCACGGGACCAATCCTTTCCAAAATCTTGAAAGGTCCAACATATCTAGGATTCATCTTTCCTCTCTTACCAAACCTGATCACACCTTTCCAAGGTGATACTTTCAACATAACCCGATCTCCTACCTGGAACTCCAGGGGTTTACGCCTCACATCTGCGTAACTCTTCTGACGGTCACGAGCTACTTTCAATCACTCTTTAATATGAGAAATCTTCTCAGTCGTCTCACGGACTAAATCCAGACCAATAAGCTGTGCTTCTCCCACTTCATCCCAACAAATGGGTGAACGACACTTTCGGCCATAAAGTGCCTCAAACGGTGCAGCCTTAATACTCGCATGATAACTGTTGTTGTAGGAAAACTCAACCAAAGGCAAATGGACATCCCATCCATTTCCGAAATCAATCACACNATCTTCTCAGTCGTCTCACGGACTAAATCCGGACCAATAAGCTGTGCTTCTCCCACTTCATCCCAACAAATGGGTGAACGACACTTTCGGCCATAAAGTGCCTCAAACGGTGCAGCCTTAATACTCGCATGATAACTGTTGTTGTAGGAAAACTCAACCAAAGGCAAATGGACATCCCATCCATTTCCGAAATCAATCACACACGCACGTAGCATATCTTCCAAAGTCTGAATGGTTCTCTCGCTTTGGCCATCGGTCTGTGGATGGTAAACGGTACTCATATCGAGTTGCGATCCAAACGAATCCTGAAGCGACTGCCAAAACTTCAAGGTAAATCTGCTATCCCTATCGGATATAATAGGCACGGGCACTCCATGTCGAGAAACTATCTCTTTCACGTAGAGTCTAGTCAACTTATCCATGCTATAGTTCTCCTTCATCGGCAAAAAGTGAGCAGATTTCGTCAATCGGTCGACTATTACGCAAATAGCATCAAATCCAGTAGAAGTCTTAGGTAGCTTGGTGACGAAATCCATCGTAATCCTCTCCCATTTCCATTTTGGGATCTTGGGTTTCTCTAGCAGACCAGACGGTTTCTGATGTTCGGCTTTTACCTTGGCATAGGTAAGACACTTACGGACATACTCGGCAATCTCAGCCTTCATATTGGGCCACCAATACAACTTCTTCACATCCTGATACATCTTATTAGATCCTGGGTGAATAGAATACTTGGACTTAGGAGACTCTAGCAAAATCAAATCTCTCAATCCTCCAAACAAAGGCACCCAACTTCTTCCTTTATAACACAAAGTTCCATCCGATCGTTTCTCCAACTTCTATTTCTCGATCATCCCATCAAGTTTCTCTCCCTTGAGATCTCCTTGTCTCACGACTTCCTCTTGAGCTTGTAAAATCTGGGCGGGTAAATTCGAATTGATCGTCAAAACTAAAGCTCGAACACGTAGTGGCTTTAACCGTTCCTTTCGGCTCAAGGCATCAGCCACGACGTTCGCTTTTCCCGGGTGATATCGAATCTCGCAATCATAGTCGCTCAACGTCTCTAACCATCGTCATTGTCGCATGTTCAACTCCTTCTGATCCAAAATATGTTGTAAACTCTTGTGGTCGGTAAAGACAACACACTTCGTACCGTAAAGGCAGTGTCTCCACAACTTAAGCGCAAAGACTATAGCTCCTAACTCCAAATCATGAGTGGTATACTTCTCCTCATGAGTCTTAAGCTGTCGGGAAGCATAAGCCATGACCTTCCCTCGTTGCATCAAAACTGCTCCTAATCTTTGATATGAAGCATCGCAATAAACCACAAAATCCTCTACTCCATCTTGCAAAGCCAATATCGGTGCGCTACAAAGCTTCTGCTTCAAAATCTGAAATGCTTTCTCTACTTCCTCTCCCCATTCATACTTCTTATCCTTGTGATTCAACACCGTCAACGGCTTGGATATCTTGGAGAATCCCTCAATGAATCTCCTGTAATACCCAGCCAATCTTAGAAATTGACGAATTTCTGTGGCATTAACAGGCGTTGCCCATTTCTCAATAGACTCAATCTTAGCGGGATCCACATGTAATCCTTCACTATCGATCACATGACCCAAAAATTGTACCTTGCGAATCCGGAATTCGCACTTAGAGAACTTCGCGTACAACTGCTCGTCCTTGAGCAACTTAAGAATCGTCGCCAAATGTCGCTTATAAACACTGCAGGCGCATTGGTCAAACCAAACGGCATAACTTGAAACTCATAATGACCATAACGGGTCCTGAACGCTGTCTTGGGAATATCCTCTTCCCGAAATCTGAGTTGGTGATAACCAGACCTCAAGTCTATCTTAGAGTAGTAACTCGATCCTTGTAATTGATCAAACAGATCATCAATCCTTGGTAGCGGGTAACGGTTCTTCACCGTCAACTTATTCAACTCACGGTAATCAATACACATCCTGAACGATCCATCCTTCTTCTTTACAAACAATACCGGAGCTCCCCAGGGCAAAGAACTAGGTCGAATGAATCCTTTATCCAGCAATTCTTGCAATTGCTTGGACAATTCCTCCATCTCTGGTGGTGCTAGTCGATACGGCGCGCACGCAACAGGTGCGGCTCCTGGAACTAAATCGTGCGAAACTCCACTTGTCGAGCTGGCGGAAGGCCCGGCAAGTCTTCAGGAAATACTTCAGGAAAATCATGCACTACAGGAACATCCTCGAGTCGCTTCTCTCCCGACTCCTTCTTAGCCACATGAGCTACGAATGCATGATATCCTTTCTCGATGTATTTCATGGTTTTGATACACGATATGATGTTCAGGCAAGTTCCACTCCTATCGCCTCGAACAATCAAAATCTCACCATTAAGAGGGATATGAACAACTCGTTCTCCACAAACAATACTCGCTTGATGCTTGGATAACCAATCCATTCCAATCACGGCGTCGAAACTCCCAAGCTCGATCGGCATCAAATCAATACTAAACGGGTGGTCTAAAAGGGTAAGGGTACAACCACGGATCACGGTATGGGTATCAACTATGTTTCCATTAGCTAACTCAATGCTAAAGCTGACACCTAATGGGGTTGGGGTAAGCCGGAGTAACGGCGCAATCTTAGAAGATACAAAACTCCTATCGGCACCCGAATCAAACAAAACTCTAACATGAAGGTTGTTGAGAAGAAACGTACCAGTGACAACATTCGGATCTTGGTGTTGCTCTCCATTCCCCATCACATACACTCTACCTCGAGCACCTCCATTTCCTTGTCCAGCATTCTTCCGGCAATGGCTCCTATAATGTCCACGCTCTCCACATCCAAAGCAAGTAACTACGGGCTGAGCGTTCGCTCCTGTTGCCACAACTTTGCTTTTACAAAACCTTGCAATATGACCAACTTTCTGACACTTCATANGTACCAGTGACAACATTCGGATCTTGGTGTTGCTCTCCATTCCCCATCACATACACTCTACCTCGAGCACCTCCATTTCCTTGTCCAGCATTCTTCCGGCAATGGCTCCTATAATGTCCACGCTCTCCACATCCAAAGCAAGTAACTACGGGCTGAGCGTTCGCTCCTGTTGCCACAACTTTGCTTTTACAAAACCTTGCAATATGACCAACTTTCTGACACTTCATACACTTCACAGCACACGGCCCAGTATGGTGCTGCTGACACTTACCACAACGAGCTTGTTGCCCAGCATTCATTCCTCCTTGTGCTGGTGCAGCCACAAAAGCTTTAACAGTCTCCTGTCTCCTGTTCTGTTGGTGATGGTGATTGTGGTTACGATACTGGTTGTTGTTGTTGTTGCTGTAGTTGGAGTTGTTGTTCCTTCGGTTATCTTCCCACTTCCTCTTGTTGTCAAAGTGATTTCCTTTCTGAACAGCACCATGCTTAATCACTTGATCCATAAGACGTTCAGCCATGCTAATAGTATCATCCAAAGTCTCAGCATTGTAGGATGTCACATGTCCTTGGATACTTGCGGGTAATCCTCCAATGAATTTCTCAAGCAACTTCTCATTATCTGGCACCATGTGAGCACAGAATACTTTCAACTCCTGAAAGCGGCGCACATATGCAGCAAGATCGTAACCCTTCACAGCCAAGTAGTAAAACTCGGTATCCAACTTCCTTAAATCGCCACGAGAACAATACTTCTTAACCATAGCTGTCTTGAAATCATCCCACGAAGTACTAAAAGCATTATCCATCCCTTTCTCTTGGGCATAAGCATTCCACCATGACAAGGCATGCTCCAACAATGTACCCGTTGCGTACTTCACCTTATTGTTCTCAGTACAGTTGCTCCTTTGAAACACCGACTCCATCTTCTCAAACCATTGAGTCAATCCAACCGCTCCTTCAGTTCCTTTGAAGGTAGTAGGCTTACAATCCATGAACTCCTTAAAAGTGCAGAAATGGTTGTTGGGAACCACTCGAACTCCAGCCTGTCCAACATTCTGAGGAACACCTGCTTGCCCAGCAAGCGCTGCTGCAATCCCTTCATCAATCATCTGCTGGATGGCAGCTGGGGTCATTCTCCTAGGAGGCATAATTCTATCAATCAATACATTCACAACCTTTGTAAGTATTTGATCAACGTGTCAGAATCATAGCGCAAAACAAACAACACCACACAAGAAAAGACATAACATAGCATAGGTCAACATCAATAATAGTACATCATCATAATACATCATAGATTTTATACTTGACATTGGTCTTACAAGATATGCAAAACAAGTACAAGTTTCTGATAAAATCTATCAACTGAACTATTCAGTCGACACGTACTAGATAAACTACTATCAAAGATACTAACAACCATGAATGACTAATCACTGCCCTCTCTACGATCTCCATACACAGCCATCACATCAACACTGTCACTAGGCCTGAAGCTAGCCATCCTGTCATAGTACACCTGCCACTGCGTAGCATGAAGCTCATCCCTTAATGACTGAATGCTACGATAGTGTCGACTGCTGTCTATATCAAGAAACGCCTCTCTCATAGTCAACTGCTCTACCATCCTACTCATCTCCATCATCCTCTCATCTAGCAAATCCAAATGCTCCTGCAACTTAGCACTCGATCGCTCCAACAAACTCAACCTCTCACCCTGCCTCTGATGCTCCATATACATCTCTCCTGCTGCTCTCCTATCATCCTGCACCTCTCGTCTCAATCCTGCAACCTCAAACTGCCTATCTCCCACACGCCGAGTGATATTCCTATGGTTATTCCTACACCACGCTACATCCCGTCTCAAATGACTCAGCAAAGCTCTGAGCTCTGATGGAGTAACACGAGCAGCTGTCGAAGACTCACCAACCTCATACGTCGTCGGAACCTCAGTCTCAAGCGCATATCCTAATGCCTCATACGTATCCGACTCANGTTGGGAACCACTCGAACTCCAGCCTGTCCAACATTCTGAGGAACACCTGCTTGCCCAGCAAGCGCTGCTGCAATCCCTTCATCAATCATCTGCTGAATGGCAGCTGGGGTCATCTTCCTAGGAGGCATAATTCTATTAATCAATACAATCACAACCCTTGTAAGTATTTGATCAATGTGTCAGAATCATAGCGCAAAATAAACAACACCACAGAAGAAAAGACATAACATAGCATAAGTCAACATCAATAACAGTACATCATCATAATACATCATAGATTTCATACTTGACATTGGTCTTACAAGATATGCAAAACAAGTACAAGTTTATGATAAAATCTATCAACTGAACTATTCAGTCTACATGTACTAGATAAACTACTATCAAAGATACTAACAACCATGAATGACTAATCACTGCCCTCTCGAACGATCTCCATACACAGCCATCACGTCAACACTGTCGCTAAACCTGAAGCTAGCCATCCTTTCATAGTACACCTGCCACTGCATAGTATGAAGCTCATCCCTTAATGACTGAATGCTGTTATAGTGTTGATTGCTGTCTATATCAAGAAACACCTCTCTCATAGCCAACCGCTCTACCATCTTCTCCATCTCAATCATCTTCTCATCTAGCAAATCCAAACGCTCCTGCAACTTAGCATCTGACTCCCCGGCTGGACCTAGCCTAGCTGCATGCCTATGCAATCCAACATGCATCTTATCCACAGCCTTCTCCCCGTCTATCATCTCCTTAATCAAATCCACAACCTCAGGCGGTCGATAGCACGTTCTCCTAGCCAACGATACGTAACGACCCTGACACCTAGTGAGATCATGTCTTAATCGGCTCAACTCATCACTGACCTCTGACTGAGTAACACGAGCAGCTGTCAAAGACTCACCAACCTCATACGTCGTCGGAACCTCAGTCTTAAGCGCATATCCTAACGCCTCAGACGTATCCGACTCATAAGTCACATCCGAAATCACAGGCGAAGGTGGTATGGGAGGAACATCCTGATCCTCATCCATAAACTCCTCATCATCATCCTCCTCATCATCATCACTATCATCCTCATCATCATCATCAATACCAACATCATCCTCTAAACCTACCTCATCGTCCAAACTAACATCATCCTCTAAACCTACCTCATCATCCAAACCAACCTCAACATCTAACTCAATCTCGT
This sequence comes from Artemisia annua, assembly GCA_014162995.1. Lineage (NCBI taxonomy): Eukaryota > Viridiplantae > Streptophyta > Magnoliopsida > Asterales > Asteraceae > Artemisia > Artemisia annua. The sequence continues at coordinate 40,652 of LBNU01036580.1, read as the reverse complement.
CTTCTAATAGCAATGGGTCAACAACTGGTGGGACTGGGACAGACATTATACTCTACAAGAGCATAGGGAAGGTATAAAAACACTAGCCAAATTTTCGCGGAAAACATTTTATAAGCCAAAGCATAATAGTGGAGAGGTTCCAACTAAATCATAATATCAAAGCATGTATATATATAAAGTTTAAATAAATTACCAGGTCGCGAAGTGGCATGAAGAGCTGGCAGCTTTCTGTCTCAAAACATTTTGACTCCAGGAAAAAGTTTATAGTCGAGTGCGAGCTCGTTCTCTATAAACCTTGGCTCGGATACCATTCTGTAACGCCCCCAACTCAAATATGGCAGCTATCATGCTGGGGGTTTTACGCAAACAGAACCCAAGCACATTTATAGCTAACGACCACGACACGGGACGTTTATAAATGTGACAAAACATATCATTCGAATTACAAACCGTTTAGAGTACAAGGACTCTTAAGTCAAAGTAGCAGCGGAAAAAGTAAAAAGAGTTTGCAGCGAAAAATAAACAAAGTTTAGCAGCGGAAATAGTAAAAGACATAAAAAGGTTTTACGAATGACATGCAAAATAAGATAGTGAAAGTAGTTAAGCTGCCTTGACAGAATCGCCTCTCCAGCCTTAGCCACTCCTCCACGCCCAAAATATCACATGCCAAAGCTAATTATTAAGATCATTTTAATTCTTCGACGTCCATATGTTTGTAAAATGATAAACTATTGTATTCCTTAGATACGACATAAGATTTGTTAAAACCATAGATGTAAGTTTTAAATTTTTATAATGATTAAAAATACTACTCTATCTTTTTTAGTTTACAGTTACATATATGTAAAAATTGTTAAATAGTTTTCAAAAAGTCTCGTGTGGAAGAAAGATAGAAAAGAATAAGTCGGCGAAACGACAAAATACGCAAGAAAGACGAATAAATACTCGAAGAAAGTCGTCGAAAAGAAATGGAAAGAAAAGAAAAGGAAAAAAATAAAGACACATTCGAATAATAACAAATCACTAATAATAAGTCTCGGTTTTACCCGTTTTCCCAAAATAATGTTGAAATAAAAAGGGTTTCGAAATAAATAATAGTTGATAAAATAGTTTGAAGATTATAAAGAATTTTACAAAATTTCGGCATGACCTGCCCGTTTATAGAACATTTCCCGAGTCAACGACTCTTTTATTTGTAATCAACGCTAATATTTTATAAAACTTAAATAATAATATGATTGGATATATCATTTACGTAGTCCATTAGTTGTTTAGGTTTATCGACCATTTTGTATTGTTCGGGTTCCAGGTACGTTAAGATATTTAAGGGCCTAACGTACCCTACCGTCTCGTGTACTAAAGGGTCCATAGGTCCAAATAACCATAGCCGCAAATCCAATACGTCCAATACAAGTTCACAATACAACATCATAATATAATAATACGGAAACCAAGTCTAATATCCAAATCTTCTCAACTATGTCAAATGTATTTTAGGTTTCTTAGTTTTATTAGCCGTTTTATTTATTTACTGTTTAAACTAATTAATAATAATAATAACCCGAGACTAGTAACCAAATCCCGAAAATAAACCGACAAACAACACTATATACTCTAAAAGTAAACCCAAGTCAAAGGAAATAAATCCGAAACTAAACCATGACCCAAACCGAGCCTCACACTACTTGGCTAAACCAAATATCCAAATCCGAATCCTAATTTATTCGGCCAGAACATAAACCAAAACCAAATCCAATTCCCATATACTCTTCGGCTTAATCCAAACGCATCCAAATCCAAGTTACAATAACAACAACAATGATAATAATAACATAATCCCACCACCACCACCACCCAAGCCACGGTGGTGGTGGCAGTCGGCTGTCGAGCCAAACAACCCAAACGGACCTCGAAATTTATCACAACCCAAAAATATATATACTCCCTTCGTTACCAAACAACAAACAAAACCAAAATGTCAAAACCCTCACCGAGTCACGAGTCGACTCGGTGAGTTGAGACCGAGTCGCGACCGAGTCGAGTACAAGAGAGATCCACACGAGTTTTATCATTAAAAACATTTATAAAAACGATTTTTATAAAAAGATTTAATATATAAAATCGGATTTTATAAAAATAAAAATTAGGGTTTTCAAATAAAAATGGAAATAATAACGGGGGTGGCGCGTGGTGACTTTACCGGTGGTAGAAACGAAAAGGGTGGTAGGTTGGGGTCTCGGTGGTGGTTGGTGACGGCGGAGGTGGCGCGTGGGGGGGGCTACGGGGTGATTGGGGGAACGTGGGTGGTACGAGGGTGACCGGGGTGTCCCGATCTATTGATTGGTGTAGGGGGTGTAGATGGTGGTGGTGGCCGGAATAAATTCCGGCGGCCGGAATCTGGGTTGGGTGGGTTCGCCGGCGAGAGAAGAGAGAGAGAGGGGAGAGAGGTGAGAGAGTGAGTGTGTGTTTTTATTTGTGTGAAATGAATAAAGAAATAAAATGGGGGGTATTTATTTTAAAAGTATAGGGTGGGTTTTTTTTAATTAATAGAAGTGTAGGGTAGATTTTGTAAATAAACTCAAGGGACTAATTTTGCCAATGAGCTAAACTTCTCGTAAAAACGGTTCGGGGCTCAAACGACATAACAAACGGACTCGAAAATTCACGAAACTTGCGCCAGTGTTCACGAAATAATTTTTCCAATAAAATCAAGCATAAACTTCAGAGTTTTTCTCAAACTCAAAATAAATCAAATAATTTGGCAAATGCAATACAATTCGAGTTTTCTAGGTTGTGCTGAGTCAATCAAGGAATAAATTCTCATTCCTAATATATCTCACACTTCTCAAACCCAATTTAACATGCATTAAAAATTTAAAAGTATTTCAGGTACGAAAATAGAAGTTTGGCTAGAAATGGGTTTTAGGAAAAATACCAGGTGTTACACTTGGTTTATTCATTTCATCGGATTTGTGGATTTTGGATGAAATTCGTGGGTTTATATTGAATGTTCTTGGTGGTCATTAACTTGTTTCTTGGTGGAGATTAACTCAAAATCAGGTATAAGACGATAAAGGACGAAAGTGACAGTTTTGTTTTATTTGTGGAGATTAAGTCTGGTGGCGATTAAGTCTGGTGGCTATTAAGTCTGGTGGCGATTAAGTGGCGATTAAGTCTGGCGGAGATTAAGTCTGGTGGAGATTAAGTCTGATGGAGATTAAGTCTGGTGGAGATTAAGTCTGGTGGAGATTAATTCTGGTGGCGATTAAGTCTTGCCAAAATAGCGATTATCTTTTCAAGTCCAGCGATTAGTTCCTACATTTTTAAGTAGCGATTAACACTAGTACAAAACCTGGATTTGGTCACACATGGTTGAAATTGAACAGCCGCACATTGACATATTTGTGTGGCTGAAGGTACGAAAATTGACAACATTTACTAATTAGTCACACATGAACGTTTTGAATGTGTGACCATAAGGACTCTATTGCCACACAATCGATCGTTATGTGGCCAAAGGTATCTGGTAGTTTTGTGTAAGATTATTTAGCCACATATGAATTTGGAACGTGTGACAAATACAAGTAACCTTGATGCATTAGTCACATGATGTAATTTTTTGTGTGTCTAAATCATACAGTCAAGTTTGGTACACATTTTTTACGGGTGACTAATATGTTTGCCTAATTATTTAGCCACATATCAAATTGGAAAGCGTGACTAATGAAAAGTAAGGTTGAAACATTAGTCACGATATACATCTAAAGAGTGACAAATATATGTCACACACTTGAACACTGTGACGAAATGCCATATATGGTCACACTATACGTTTTGTCACACATTGGTTTTGTGTAGCCAAAATCCAGTACATATGGTCACGTAAGTTAATATATGTGTTTGAAGTTTAGTTTGTGTTAGCTTGCCAAAACCTAATGTACATAGTCACATTTACTTCAAATACTATGACCAAATGTCATATATGGTCACACTAAACATTTTGTCACACATTATTTAAGTGTAGCCAAAATCCAGTACATATGGTCACGTAACTTAATAAACATTTCTTCATTTTAAATATATAAATTCATGTGGCCATTGGATGAACAATAGTCACACAAAATAAACATTTATTCACTTTAAACACCATATGGTCACACTTATTAACCGTTTTAGTCACTTATTCTTAATTGTATGTGACTAATTACCCAAAACAAACATAAAAGCCACACAAAAACAAAATTCATGTGGCAATTGGATAATCAATAGTCACACAAAATACACATTCTTTCACTTTAAACATCATATGGTCACACTTATTTACACTTTTGGTCACTTTATTCTTATTTGTATGTGACTAAATACACCCCAAAAATATGCTTTGTGTGACTAAATGTTACCAAAAGCCACACAAAAACAAAATTCGTTTGGCAATTGGATGATCAATAGTCACACAAAATACACATTCCTTCACTTAAAACTTCATATGGTCACACTTATTCACACTTTTGGTCACTTTATGCTTAGTAGTATGTGACTAAATACACCCCAAAAACATGCTTTATGTGACAAAATTTACCAAAGGCCACACAAAAACAAAATTTAAGTGGCCATTCGATGATCAATAGTCACACAAAATACAAATTCCTTCACTTTAAAAATCATGTGGTCACACTTATTCACACTTTTGGTCACTTTATGCTTAATTGTATGTGACTAAATACACCCCAAAAACAAGATTTGTGTCACTAAATGTTACCAAAAGCCACACAAAAACAAAATTATGTGGCAATTTGATGATCAATAGTCACACAAAATACACATTCCTTCATTTTAAATATTATATGGTCACACTTATTCACACTTTTAGTCACTTTATGCTTAGTTGTATGTGACTAAATACACCCCCAAAAACATGCTTTGTGTGACTAAATGTTACAGAAGGCCACACAAAAACAAAATTCATGTGGCAATTGGATGATCATAGTGACAAAACATACGACATTCTTCACTTTGAACATCATATGTCACTCTTATTCATACTTCCTGGGTCACTTTAATGCTTAGTTATTGTGATTAATACACCAAACATGCTTTTGTGTGACTAAATGTTACCAAAGGCCACACAAAAAAAATCATTGTGACCATTGGATGATCAATAGTCACCAAATTAAATTCCTTCACTTTAAACATCATATGGTCACACTTATTTACACTTTTGGTCACTTTATGCTTAGTTGTATGTGACTAAATACACCCCAAAAACATGCTTTGTGTGACTAAATGTTACCAAAGGCCACACAAAAACAAAATTTATGTGGCAATTGGATGATCAATAGTCACACAAAATACACATTCCTTCACTATAAACTTCATATGGTCACACTTATTCACACTTTTGATCACTTTATGTTAAGTTGTATGTGACTAAATACACCCCAAAAAACATGCTTTGTGTGACTAAATGTTACCAAGGCCACACAAAAACAAAATTCATGTGGCTATTGGATGATCAATAGTCACACAAAATCCAAATTCCTTCACTTTAAACGTCATATGGTAACACTTATTCACACTAATTCACACTTTTGATCACTTTATGTTTAGTTGTATGTGACTTAATACACCCAAAAATATGCTTTTGTGACTAAATGTTACCAAAGGCCATACAAAAACAAAACTCATGTGGAGAAATGTGTATGTTGTGTGACTATTGTTCATCCAATGGCCACATGAATTTTATGTTTGTGTGGCCTTTTGTAATATTTAGTCACACAAAGCAAGTTTGTTTTTTATATTTAGTAACATACAATTAGGCAAGTTTTGGCCACAAGGTCTCGGCTAACACTCGACGTAGTCAAATCATCACATAATCTAATCTAAGTCCAATGAATCGTCTCAACATCACTTATGACTCGGCCAAATCTATCCTACGGCTCGAGTATCATCACAAATCTAAACAATACAATATTCACAAATTCGAACGAGAAAAAGAAACAAGACCACTTACCACGCCGAGACCTTATGGTCTCGGCTCGAACCCTTGATGTCGTATGAGCCAAACGGACTGAAATGAGGCGCAAGCCATACGGCTTCGACCCACAACCAAATGTACCATGATTAATTTTTTTTCATACCCACAATCAAACCATTTGGCACGCTTTTGCGTTCGCTATAAAAATCATTTGGCATGGTTTGCGTAATCATTGCTACATATGTTAGCACAATTTTCTGTTACAAATTAGTTTTAGTACAATCGTATCAACCAACCATCTCATATATACGCAAATATAATTCAATAGAAGCCACAAATAAATTGAACTCATTTTTTCTTAATCATCCATAAAATCAAGTCAACATGGTCACTTGAATACCATAAAATAAAAAACCAATATCTCTTTTGAAGCGCAATGCCTAAAAATTGTTATGAGAATTACAACTTCATCCTTTGTAATGAGCTCCCCGGTATCTATTTTGATGCGCATTTCTGCACATAAAAAATAGCAACTTTTATACATGAAAGTTACACATTAAACAATGATGTGAAAAGTTGATAAGTTGTCAACACATACACAGTTTTTAACAAGAGCACCTGGTTATTAGCGTTGATCCATTTTTTTTTCCTTTAGCCATACCCAACACTTTAATATTTATTAATTGCGAGCAGAGTGATGATCCAAGATTTCAACTTCGACTTAATAACTTGATTCAGTTCCTTGCTGCAAGATTGATAACATTAATAAGAAAATGTTGCCAGAAAAATCACTTTAAAGGCAAACAAATATATTAATGGAGATCTCACTAATTCTTTCACACGCATTGCTGGATCCGGTTATTATTTGATCATTCTATCTACCCTTTCCTTTATAACTTTTTTTGGTGCAAATGTGAATTATATTAATACTTCCAACTAGTTTTTACATTATAAGAATATTCACAGAATATTGGGGCATACCCCTCATCTGTTAAAAACCAAAAGCTGAATTCTACCCACTATCAAACAACACAAAAACATACAACTCTGATGATACTAATCTTCTGTTCAAACACAGAGCATATCAGTAGAACCTCAATCCTTCTTTAACAACATCCTTTATTCGCTATATTTGCACCTACCATCTAGCTACATTTCCACCTTACCCTATTGCATATGCTCACTCAACCAACATCCACAGTAAACATAGCAATGAGGGTTAGTGGCTTCACTAGGCACCCATAACCCCTCCACTGAAGGGCTCTTCTAGTTATATTACATTTCCATCTCTATGAATGGCTTCATATAACTAGAAACACACACCTCCAGTGAGGACCAACCATTTCTCCTGTGGGAATGTAAAGTGTGGACCATAAAGTGTAATCTTTCACTACTCTCAATTCCACACTACTTACACTCCCCTCCAAGACCACTTACCCTTCACAAAAGTAAGCCCTTCATTATGGTACATCCATATTGTGATAGACCTCCTACCTAAACAGCATTGCATTCTAATTCCCTCCCAAGGCCAAATTATAAGAGGCAGTGTATCTATAGTAGGTACAGTTACACAATTAGGACTCCAAGGTACAAGGTACTTTACATTTGTAGTGGCCTGATAATGATCGATAGCAATAATAAAGCATCATTGCTTCTACTTACCACAGATCCAAACACCCCCTTATTTTTCAATGTAACAGTAACCTGAATATCTAAACACCTTTTCTATGATTCCTACTGTAAGAACCAAACCAGACCATTTATCTACTCTTTTTTCCTCAATACAACATACTGCATTTCAACTAACCACTTCCTTGCCACTTTTTCCACATTTGTAGTTTTCTTCACTCTTAAGCCCAATAATTGCAGTCTAACATTTTCCTCTATTATCTTTAACACCACCTCTTTATTCTGCATTTCACCAGTAAACAACCTTGAGTTCCTTTCTTTCCAAATTTAATATATAGATGTTGCAAGAACCATCCTTTTAAGCACACTGTTAATGGATCTATTAAGTGGACTGTTTATGTAGTAGCCAATCACATTGTCCCAATCATCAGGTATATTGTTATCACCCACTTTCTTTTTCAATTCCCTCTATATGTATTCAGAAAATTCACATTCAAAGAAAAGATGCCTGTGAAAGTCATTCACCTTGTTACACAATGAACATTTCATGTCATTATTACTACTCCACTTCATAATCCTATCCTGTGTTTGTAATATGCCTTTAAATGCCATCCAAAGAAAAAAATCAAACCTTGGATTACCTTGAGAGAACCAGACAATCTTATTCCATTCCACATTCTCATTCTGATGACTTAACTTCAACCATGCTTGTTTAGTAGAAAAGTCCACCAAATTACCATTAAGATCTCTCCATTTGGTTTTATCAACAGAACTCAGATTCAAATCAGTACAGGGATGTTATTGAGAATAGGAAACTTGTCACACCACTCCTCAGGCCATCTCCATCCATCATTATCAACCATATCATTAACTTTCATGTTGTCATTTAGTCTTGAATCCTAGACATCCCTTCTAGATATAAAATTGCTCAATATCCCTATATTACACCACTGATTATGCCAAATATTTTTTCCTTTACCATCCCCAATTATCTTCCAAACATTATGTCTTATCTTATCTCTGAGGTCTAGCAATGATTTCCACATCCAGCTATCACAGTTATCTTTCTGCACATCCCAAATATTCCTTCCTTTAAGCTTATATACATTGACCCATTTGACCCATAGAGAGTTCTTATCAGCAGTAATACTCCATAGGTTTTTTATCAATAATGCTTCATTCCAAATATCAAGACTCTTTAGCCCCAATCCACCTTGACTTTTTGGAGTACACACATCATTCCATGCAACTTTAGCTTGACCTCTTCTTAATTCTCCTTTACTCCAGAGGAAGCCTTTCAGAACTCTATCAATCTCATAAATCACAGACTTTGGAAGCAAAAATACAGCAGCCCAGTAAACATGTAATGAAGTTAAGACTGATGCAATCAATTGCAGCCTTCCTGCATATGATAGGTACTTGTTCTTCCAGTCATTCACTCTATTCTTCACTTTATCAATCAGTTGTTTACATTCTTTGGCACCAATTCTTTTTGTCACAAGAGGAACTCCCAAGTATTTAACAGGAAGTTTACCCACACTAAATGGTAAAACTTCCAGGATATTATTCATGATGTGTGTTATTTTACACATATTTTTGACCTTAGTTTAAGTGTAGAAAAGACCAAAAACTAACGTGAAACGCCAAAGATATAGTGTTTTTGTGTTTGTGAT
>LBNU01036580.1:14252-26492 GCA_014162995.1 Artemisia annua | reverse complement strand
TGGATTATAATTTATTGTTGCAATGCCAAGCCTGTATGTGGTTTGATGTCTTAAATCTTCCTTTAATCCCTCACAAGTTTGTCCGTGGTTTACAATGTCTTAATCGTGTTAACAAGCCTTTCCTTGTATCGTTCGTTTAGAAGCTTTAGTATGCAGTTTCTTGTCATACCTTTGCATGTTCTTTTAATTTCAAGGTGCAGTAAGAGTATACAAATGAAGGCTAGGTCCAAAAGAAAGCCGTTGGCTTGTTTGCTTATTTTTGAGCTTATTTTAGTGTCTTAACATTTTTATTACCAGTTTTTACACAGTCTTTTATTTAATTTATTTTTATAAAATTTAATGTCCGCCTTTTAAAATTTTAGAGTCCATGAGTTGTAGATTTAGGGTTAGTAGCGAGTTTAGATTAGGCTGTTAATAGCGAGTTTGATTTTTTGTGTTTAATAGCGAGTTTAGTTGTATTATTTATATAGCGAGTTTAGAAAAAAAAATTTACTAGCGATAAAAGGTCAAACATAAATGTAGCGAGTTTAGTTAGAAAAGCAACATTATGACTAGCCGAGTTTGCCAAGTAATTCTAGCGAGTTTGGAAGACCAATTCATAGTATGCAATGGTGTTTGTATCAACTTGCTATAGCGATTTAAAAAAAAAAAAAAAATAAAAAAAAAAAAAAAATAAAAAAAAAGATAGCGAGTTTAAAAAGAAAAAATAGTAGCATAGCGAGTATGAAGTCAACTTATACATAGCGAGTTCGTAAAGTCAAACAATTTGGATAGCGAGTTTGAAAATTGATATAGCGAGTATGTGTTTAGTTGATGATAGCGAGTTTGTTTTTTTTATTTTAACCTAGCGAGTATAGTTTTTATTAGTAGCGAGTTTGGTTTTTATTGTGTCAAGTTTAATTTTAGTCCAAGTTTATTTTGAGTCGTGTCTTATTTTCTTCTCTTCTTTTCTCATTTATTTTGCAAGCCGAGCTAGGCTTTTATTTCACCTCATCGTTCTTCGAGCGAGGCTTTTATTTTCTTAAAATCTAAACGTTATGCTGCCGAAATTTTCTTAAATCTTTTTAGAGTCGTTTTTTTTTTATTTTAAGTCTCGGGTCTTTAGTTTTTAGTTTTAAACTTTTATTACGTTAAATGTTTTACAAGTCTTTTATTTTCTTTATCGCTTTAAGTTTTTAATATGAGTCCTGAGTAGTTTTAAAACGTGTTTGCTTAGCAATTCGAGTTTGTGAGTTTAGTGAGAGCGTTAAACGTTTGTGATAAGTAATCGAAAGATTACTTAGACGTGTGAGTTAATTATTCGAAGACGAAATCTTTGAACGATTATTTCACTCGTCTTGAGTTAATATCTCTTCAAAAGATTAATCAACAACTAATCTCGAGAAAGGAAAATGAGAGTGAGAGAATAACCCGTCACAAAACTTTACTTCAACTTAACGAATATCGCGCGCTTTCAAACACATTGTCTTTTAATTCATTTACCGTTTTATTTTTACTAATCGCTCAATTTACCGCTTTCTTTAAGTCATTCTTATCATGCATACTTTACTTGCTTGCTAATTTCATTCGTTTTACCGCTTCCGTTACTTGTATTGTCTTTAGTATAACAAACCAAAACCTTCTTTAAACCTTATTCACTACACCATACTCAAGGTCTTGAGTGACGAGGATCCATATTCAAACCCTCGTTGGACAAGATACCCGTGGTTGAGGTACTTTCTTCTCGAACACATCAATTTTGCGCGCTCCGGGAGCGTGATAAATTGATTATTCGATCGTTCGATAATTTTTTGAGATGCCTCTTCGAGTAGAGTTAAGCTGTTTGTTAAATATTTCAAAATATAAAAGACACAAAAAATTTTTTTCTCAATATTTGTTTTCACTTGATTCTACTTTCTAAACTTAAAAAATCAAAAAGATTTCTTCAATAGTTTCACTTTTGTTTTACATTTTAAAACATAAAAACCCAAAATTATATCTTCGTAGCATCTTAGGTTTTAATCTTATCCTCTTATCCCTTGATCGATAATTCTTTATCTTCTTACCCTCTCGACGTTATTCTGTACCATGTTCGATTTTTCACTATCTCATCCCCATGATCTCGGACCATGGATATTTCTATCGTCCTCGTTGTCGGTAGAGGAGGACCGATTATTCCGTCATCAGTTCCAGGAACCGATTCAATTGAAAGAATTATATGGTTCGGACTGAATCCACAAAATTGCCAATTTTCCACGGATTTCGAGATAGATGCTAACGAACACTGACATGATACTATTCCGTCACTCATAATCCATTAAACAAAATGGTGTTTCCTTGATAGCATACGTTGAATCTGCTTCCCATTCTCTTTATCCCACGATGCTTGAAAATTGGTTTACTCTCTTAAAACACACTCAATTCATTCATGGAAGAGATGTTTGTTCAAGTTTCTCTCAAAGATCTTCCACGATCTAAAATGGTGCAGTTTCGAGAGACATTTCTCAATTTCCAACAGATTTCCTATGGAATCATATCGAAAGCGTGGGAAGAGTTCAACGTTGTTAAGAATCTTTTGGTATTAAAACGTAAAATGTTTTTGTTTTTTTTAATTTAATTAATAAAAGAAAAATAAAGTAAACGATTAAAAGAAAATAAAACAAGTGAAAAATAAAAATAAGCTAAGTTAAAAAGATTAAAAGAAATTTCGGCAGAGTTTCGTTTAGGAATGAACCAAACAAAACTCCACTCGATAAAACGATGGAGTAAATAAAAGTCTAACTCGACTTGAAAAAGAAATAAGAAAAGAAAAAGAGAAAACAGGACACGACTCAAAATAAACTTGGACTAAAAATAAAGTTGACACAATAAAAACTAAACTCGCTATATGAAAAATAACTTGAAACTCGCTATGCTCAATAAACTACTAAACTCGCTACTCTTTTTTTTCAAACTCGCTATACAATATTTTGTTATACTCGCTAGTATTTTTTGCAAACATAACTCGCTATCTATTTTCATTTCATACTCGCTACAGATTTCTTTTGTCATACTCGCTACATATTTACTTGTCAAACTCGCTACATATAAGTTTGACTTTACTCGCTAATCTAGTTTGACTATCTCTACTCGCTATGTATTATTTTTAAGCTAATACTCGCTATAAAAAAAAACTAAACTCGCTACTAAACCCTAAAATTAACGTGACACAAATTTCATAAAAATAAATAAATAAGACTTATAAAAACTTGATAAATAAAACGTAAAGACACTAAAATAAGCTCAAAAATAAGCAAACGAGCCACGGCTAATTTTGGAAGCCTTAACCCATAAGCTTTTTTATGCGACTCAAAAACTAAACCATGCAAAGGTGGTAAATAAAATTTATAAAAACTTGTAAAGATTAAGAAAGAACTTGTAAAGATTAAAGCAATAAAGATTAAAGACAATAAGTAAATCAAGACATGAGAATTAAATTTTGCATTAATAAAAGTTACCTTAAGACATGAAAATAAGCTAAGCTACACCTACTCCTAATCCTAGTCTAATCCTAACAAATGAGGCTACCAAGTGATATTTATCAAGCTAGGGGGTTTACAAGTTTGCTTTCGTGTACGCTTTGCCCCCTAGACTTTTACAAGTCATGAAAATAACATATAAACTACATTACAAGTCTACTAAATGTCTTAAACATTAAATGTAAACTCTTGTAACTTCGAGGCTTGTGTTGACGTGTATTCTAAAAGTCTTCAAAGATGTAAAAGTGATATCTTGCTCGAATTTATGAAGCTTATCGTAATAATTAGCTTTGACTTTCGATTAAGCATCTCTTTCGTTTTCTCGATCCTTTAGGAAATAACTTTGTCGTCACGGGCTTTCCTTGAGTAAATTTCATCTTTGACTCGGCTTTTAGACACTTTTCCACATCTCGTGCTCATTTTAGGCTTTTTGGTTGACTTTTGTGCTATTTATGCAATATCCGTCCCTGCACGATCACAAACACAAAAACAAGATATCTTTGGCGTTTCACGTTAGTTTTTGGTCTATAAATCACTTAAACTAAGGTCAAAAGTATGTGTAAAATAGCACATACCAACTGGCCAGAAAGTTGTTGGAGCATTTACACGTGACGGCGTCACATGTTAAAATACCAAGGCCGTCACGTTATAAGACAACAAGAGACGTCCCAGAAGACTTTTGAAGGTGACGGCGTCAGGATTCAACCTAAAGACGTCAGATGATATAGAGTGACGACGTCAGGAAGGAGGCTTGCACAAGAAGAAACCATAGTGAAACCGTCACAAGATGATCAAGACAATCACAACTCGCGCGCAGAGTAGCTGTTACTGTTTTGGCCATAAAATCTTCATACGAACTCGGATTAGGGTGATTCAAAAGCCCACGTGAAGAGAACGAAAAAATATTAAATTTGGTGAAAACGGCGGGCTGACGCCGTCACTTGTTAGGGCTGACGCCGTCAGAGTGGGCCGGACAGAAAACTGCCTATAAATATAACCTCTTAACTTCAGTTTTTGTTAGCCCCAAACCCTAAGTCCTATTCTAGGGTTAGGGTAGGCGTTTTTCCAGCAACTTAGAGGGTTTCAATCACTCCATAAACATCTTGTATTGGTGTGTTGATTCTATCTTAATTATGTCTTCCATTATTATTGTTGCCTGTTCTTCATTGATTATGTTTTGCTAATTCACCTAGTGTTTACCTATGATTGTGTGAAACTTTTGTATAACTAATTAGATCTTATTGATTTCTTGTTGATGTTTATATCTATCTCCATCAATTAAGGCGTGACAACTTCAATAGGTCTAGTTGGTTTAGTTATAATTCTTGCTTCCTATTGTTTCTTGTTTTGATTGGGTGATATCGATGTTAGGATTAGAAAATCTAACTTCCAATTGGTGACTTGCTTGAACGTTCTAAGAAACATGAATTGGATGTGCACTACGATTAATTGGTTGTATTTAATGCATAAGTGAATTCTAGTGATTTCATGGTTAGGATACTAAACGTGTCGCCATAGGATGAAGTAGAAGCTTATAGAGTTAGGGAAGATCGTGCACGGCCCTACGAATGGTATTAAGGAATACAACCCGTCAGTTAAAACAAGGTGTGACAATTCAATAGGTAGAATTGGATAGCTAGCAAGGAGTAATATATCATAGGTAGATACGCTTCACCTCCCTTGTAGAACCCTAATTTAATTTCCTTGCACATTAGTTTAATTTGTAGATAATTGGGTTAGTTGACTAGCAACTAATTCCGCCCATTCTTCCAATACCCGATATTTTTACCTGCTTTCCACAAAACATAAAAATACAAAATGAATCATCCCTCTCCCTTAGACCTAATTAGAGTAGTTTTCAATCCTCTAGATAGATTAGAAGTCCTTAGGAATGATTGAAAAAAGGAGAAAAGTGAGAAAGGGAAGAGTGCCGACTGAGATAGAGCTAGGACTGGAACAAACCCAACAAGGTTCTAGTGATGAAGTCTCGGTAAGCACTGAAGGGGTTGAAGAATTAAAAAGAAACGAAATGAGAAAGGGTGAAAAGAAATAGCCCTCCATTATTCAACCTTAGGGCAGAAACCAGGTTCAATTCATATGCTACTGGTGGTTACTAAGGTAACACCGGTATTGAAGACAAGACGTCATGGACCCAGTGACGTACTGCACTACTCAAGTTCTCTTAAAAGGACTTGTTTCATTCACACGGGGAACCCTGTGCAATGTATCGACCGCTCATTGCGAGCCATGTTGGTACTTAAACAGGAAACGCCTCCCCAGTCTCCAGGAGCGGATCAAAAAGCACAATTGAGTCTAGAGCCAAGAGATCATCCATAAATCTTGTTAGGACACAATTCCAATATGCTTACTGTTTCATACACCGTGGAAAGTAAGAATATATATTTAGAGTCCTACGCATTATCCTTATGGTATTGCCAGAACATCTGAGTGATATGATATTATTCACAATGACGATGGAAATCCTTCTAGAGCGAACATCATTCAAGCTCTTGGTAGGTGACATGTGAGATCCGGCTTGGATCAATAATCAAGTGACAACTGGAAAGCAACAATTGGGCGATTCAATCTTGAATCAAACTTGTTCCAGGATATGGATTGACGGATGCTTTTGTAAAAAAACCTTTCAATGTGCTTACCAACTATCTTTCATACACATTGATTGGGTATTCTTTCTCAAACAAAAGTATTTTTGATGGAAATGTGATTCAAATTACAAAACTCTCATCGTGTCTAAAAAATGTTTATTAATTGACATGCTAGTGATTTATATAAATCAATTTCTCATCAATCAGTGAATATCAATTCACCGATTCACTCTATCATGCTGTCTGCTTTGAGACGTTCCGGTAAGAGAACATACTTAGTATGTTGATTCTGAAGTGGATTCTTTGGAAGATTCATTACTCCAAGCTGGAAATTCCTGTCAAGGAGAGTCTTCTTTAAAAGGAGATTCTACCTGATTACAGGTCGGTTTTTCACAAAACCAGAGGGTAGTACGTCCTCGCAGAACGAATGACAAAGCCATGTTCGTTCTCTATCTTTATTGCTAACTGTTTTATTTCAGGAACTTATAAAGATGGTGATAGTGATACCCAATTCTAGCTGAATCGGGTCATTCCATACCTCATGCTCACACTGCTAACTCATTATGAATAAAGATCATCAATGACGAGAGACTAACAACAACGTTTTCGCAACTCTGATGAAAAGTCTCCTATTCCAGAAGAGTGTGAGCATGACAGTTCAAAAGTCATTATTCCACATGAAGGCGATACACAAAGGATGATTTGGAGATTTACGGTGGCTGATGATCTCAAAGAAAGCTCAAAGATCACACAAGTCAAAGGAACTTATGCCCAAATATCACTACTTGCCGTACAAAGACAACACTTTAAGAATCAATAGATACAAGCTAGAGCTAAAGATCAATTTATAGAATGCTAATTCAATTTATTTTTTCTGGGGTGACCTCCCTTAGGGGGAGATTGTTAGGATTAAGAAAAAGGTTCTGTCACCCCATGTATTTACATACTTAGCATAGCTCTTAGTTTTGTATGTATTAGATTAGATTTAGTCACACCGTGGAGGACGGACGGGTCTTTACCCACTGTATACCTGATCCACAGCCCGCAGGAGGGCGTATATTGTAATTGTATATATACCCTCTTCCCACCAATGGAGAGGGTTGGTTGTTTCTCATAATTCACACACACCATAAGGTGTTTTTCTAACTAGAAACTTCCTATCTCTTTCACTCTCTCTCTAACTCTAACATTGTTTATCATGTTCTTCCACCATATTAGACCTCCCGAATCACAAGAATCAACACATATTAACGATCCTACAGAATGATTGGGAGTTAGTTGTTATTTGGAACGCCGACTAGGGATTCTTTTATGTGGAATGTCAATTAAGACATCTTTGAGTCTAATTCATGTCAACCAAATAAAGCATATGTTTTCTGTGTTAAAGCATGAGTTAGTCTATGATTTGTGTTTTTTTCAAGGTTTATGGTTTTATTAGTAACTAGTAGCATTGGTTGTGTGGACATAATCTATTTGTTTTGTTATTGTTATTTTACGTCAATCACAAATGTTTCCATGCCTATTTCCTACCATACATCATTCTTCATCTTAACCTTTAGCTTACTCGAATGATGGAATTGAACAATTACATATCTCATTCATGGATTTGAATGTGTATGTGTGGTTTTATCACCTTTGTTGGTGTAAGATTATTGGAAGATGTTACTTATTCTTATCGTTAGCTTATTCGATTTGAGGAACTGATCATTCACAATTGTCGCGGTCATGGATTTGGGCGTGCATTTGTAGTTTTTTCGCCTTTTCTGGAATATTTGTATCAATAAAGTTAAACAGAATGATCAGCCCTTAAGCCTTCATCATTTTAACGCAATTTACCTTTTTAGATTTGTTAATCCTAGAATTTAGTGGTGGAGATGTGTATCCTTGCCAAGCTTATGAAAGAATACTCATCGTGATCGAGCAATTGAGCGAATTACTAAATGTTACCACATAGATTAGTTGAGTAATTTGATTGTTTTCATTTTCCTATTTCGTTAGATATTTGGTTATGCACTTTTGATTGAGAGTAAACTTTAAAAGATTATTCCTAAGCTCTTGTTTAGGATATGTTTTCATAAGTGAGATCTAAGATCTATTTGAAGACAAGTAGAATTTAAGTGAGGGGATATTTGATGATATCAAATAAGGACTAAATATATGCATCATTTATCCTATATATATATTGCTTCTTTATGTTATTTATGAAAGAATTGATACTTAATTGCTTACTTTTGTTAATTACAGTAAATAATGGAGCAATTGATGAAAGTTAAGGAAATGGACGTGGTTTGGAGCTAGAATGAAGAAATTAAGCTAAGTCCACTTTACAGAGGTTCAACACGTCGTATTCATCCTATGCAATACGGCGTATCTAGTTCAAGACTTCATCAAATCCACAAGTCGTGAAGGGCACCGATACGGCGTATCCAATATGGGTAATATGTCATATCCACATGCGGTTCATACAGATTCTAGAATATTTAATCATAGGTCCTATGGTATTAATGCTCGATACGCTGTATTAAGGGAGTTCAATACGCCGTATCGACCTAAATTAAGAGACTATATAAAGAAAACCCTTATTACGTATACTACACAACTTTATACCACAAGAATCGGTTCCCAGACGATTTTAGAAGATAAGAAGGTTTCGAACTCAATCATTGATTATGAGAGCTCTTTGTAACCTAGTTTCATCATATAATCATTCGGTTAGCGTATCATATTTATTATGTTTCATAAAATTTACGTTGTGATTATGTTATCTTGCTTCGTTACTGAGATTATGGGCTAACACCCTTAGGTGTTATCCAAGTTTATGAAGATTATGTGTTTTTGATATGTTTTACATCAATTATGATAATGCTCTAATTATACATATTTCTCGAGCATTATATTATATGTTTTATGATCATTTAGTGTGAACTTTTGGTACTTAATAGGATGAAATGAATGCAGGTTCACTCTCGGATGCTCTAAAGCAAGAAACATCAAAAGCTCTACTATTTCATCACTCGAAGTAAATAAATAAGAAGTCCACTATATTAGTCTTTTATGCAAAGCAAGTGCGCCGGTTTTCCAGCTCTGTGCGCCGAACTTGTCCTCTCGGTCAAAGGAAGTCAATAAGTAATATTTAATAAAAGTACGCCGGTCTTATATCCGATGTAGGCCGTACTTCCTCTGCATTTATGAAACTTTGGCGCCAAGAAAATAGCTAAGTGCGCCGCACTGACAAATGAAGTACGCCGTACTTTGCCTATCAGTAAGCCTATAAATAGAGCTCATTTGCAAGCATTTGAAGTCTCCACTCAACAACCAATTTTCACTAAGTAAAGATAAGAAGTATTACGTGATCCAGAGCCATAAGCAGACGTGAACAAATCAGAACGGAGGCGTTAAATATACTTCTTGGTGTCGAACTCTTGGTTACTTGTGACACTTGTGTAATCCATTTGATCAATCCAATCTGTATGTCTCTTGTTTACTATTTAATCATTTCTGTTGTCATGAACTCATTAGACATGAGAGGCTAAACCTCTTGTGATTGCTTTGATATGTGAATATAGTAAAGTGACTTATGATTATGCTTTGATCTTTATCAATTTCAAGTTTATGCTGTGAACTATTTTATCTCGAGTCTCATTACGTTTGTTTATTTAAACTGATTGAATATAACGTGATGGGATAGGTCGAAAGAACCAATTTGTTAAACGCAATTCTAGAAACTTGTCTGCGTTTCTAGCCTTTGAATGGAGAAATCCGCTTAAGAGAATTAATAATAATTTAGACTTGATATTGAGTACTATCTCTAGAGAAATCTCTTGGTAAATAAATATAAATCTTGAATTGAACCTAACAAGTTATGAAATTGCTCTTTTGACGACAATGGCTAAGTTATAAGTTGTGCACCACTCTATTATCAAACTAAGATCAAACATAAGCATTGTTACTAGATTATCTAAGCTATCCAAGCAATCATTCGTTTTATCATTTGAATTCTTCATATTATCATAATCGTTACTTGTCTTGTTTACTAATCATTTATACTTAATACGAACGAACAAGGTCCCTGTCGATACGACCTGGTCTTACCTAAATTTTATATTACCAACGAGGGTTATATTTTACCCGTGTGTTTGGTTTATTAAAATCGGTGAAACTAGTATTATAAATTTGATATTTAAAAAGCAAGATGCTAAGCCGATCATTTGTCTCGTATAGAAAAAGAAGATGAAGAAATAGAAATTGAAATAGATGATAACTTTCTCGATGAAACTTTTATATTACCAGACACGCCATGGTTCGCGGACCTTGCAAACTATCAGCCGGGAAATGTATTACCTAAGGGAATGACTCACCAAGAGAAAAATAAATTCTTTTCAGACTTAAAGAAATATTTTTGGGATGAACCACATCTATTCAAAATATGTCCTGACGGAATAATCCGTAGATGTGTATCTGGACCCGAAACTCGTGTCATTCTTGATAAATGTCACCATCCTACCGGTGGACATTATGGTGCCACCACTACTACTAAAAAAGTACTTGAATCAGGATTCTATTGGCCAACAATACTAAAAGAAGCACAAGCATGTCAGAAAATTGGAAACATTTCTAAAAGGGATGAAATGCCCATGAATTACATTCAAGTATGTGAAATTTTTGACATCTGGGGTATAGACTTTATGGGACCTTTTCCTAAATCATCAAAATTCGAATGCATCCTGGTCGCTGTCGACTATGTCTCAAAATGGGCAGAAGCCCAAGCTCTTCAAACAAATGATGCCAAAGTTGTTATAACATTTCTCAAGAAACTCTTTTGTCGTTTTGGCATGCCAAAAGCTCTCATAAGCGACAGAGGCACTCATTTTTGCAATAAAATGTTGGAAAAAGCTATAAAAAGATATGAAGTCAACCATCGATTCTCTACATCCTATCACCCTCAAACGAGTGGTCAAGTCGAAAATAATAATAAGCTCTTAAAAGAATACTTGAAAAAACAGTTAAAGACAACCCTGCTGTTAGGCAAGGAAACTTGACGTTGCTCTATGGGCCTTTAGGACTGCATACAAAACACCAACTACACTAGAACAAAAAGAGGATTTGGCTACACCCAATAAGTGTGATGATATACATATATTCACACATGATTTTTTTCGTATGTGTAACAACAGGTCGCGTGACTGTAGGGTACCTACGGTCACGTGTTTGACTTTTTTTAGTCTCTCTTACAAAATAGTAACCAAAACCTTAATATGTGTGACTAAATTAGGTACAAATTTAGGTGGATTAATCAGTATAGTGACCATAAACAATGTATAGTCACACAAACCAAGTTTGTTTTGGTTATTTAGTCACATACAACTAAGCATAAAGTGACCAAAAGTGTGAATAAGTGTGACAATATAATGTTTAGAGCGAAGAAATGTGTGTTTTGTGTGACTATTGATCATCCAATGGCCACATGAATTTTATGTTTGTGTGGCCTTTTGTAACATTTAGTCACACAAACCAAGTTTGTTTTGGTTATTTAGTCACATACACTAAGCATAAAGTGGCCAAAAGTGTGAATAAGTGTGACCATATGGTGTTTAGAGTGAAGAAATGTGTGTTTTGTGTGACTATTGATCATCCAATGGCCACATGAATTTTATGTTTGTGTGGCCTTTTGTAACATTTAGTCACACAAAGCATGTTTGTTTTGGGTATTTAGTCACATACAATTAAGCATAAAGTGGCCAAAAGTGGGAATAAGTGTGACCATATGGTGTTTAAAGTGAAGAAATATGTGTTTTGTGTGACTATTGATCATCCAATGGCCACATGAATTGTATGTTTGTGTGGCCTTTTGTAACATTTAGTCACACAAAGCATGTTTGTTTTGGGTATTTAGTCACATATAATTAAATATAAAGTGACCAAAAGTGTGAATAAGTGTGACTATAAGGTGTTTAAAGTAAAGAAATGTGTGTTTTGTGTGACTATTGTACATCCAATGGCCACATGAATTGTTTTTTTGTGTGGCCTTTTGTAAAATTTAGTCACACAACGAATTAAGTAAACAATGACCAAAAGTGTTTATAATTGTGACTATATGCATCTTTTAGTCACATTTAAGAAATCAATATATATCAAAA
>LBNU01036579.1:137743-158756 GCA_014162995.1 Artemisia annua | reverse complement strand
GGGACCACTTGTTACTTTTGTCTTAACTTGTCCAAAGCTTTTATTGGATGAAAGATGTTGCAAGTTTAACTCAATAACTTTTCAAATCCAAACTTTCATATTTTAACTGTTATTTATAAATTTGACATTTATTTATAATAGCAGATTAAATGATGTTGTATCCTTCTGAGAAGCCTTTTGAGATTGTGCAAGATAGAAAGAACAATACCAGGATTGAACCATACATCCTTTATAAATAAGTGTTGTATCCTTGATAGGGTTAAGTCAATGTTAAATAAACATTTATAGACAAGATAGAAAGAACAATACATAGAACCAACAAGTTAAGTAGTAGTATAATCATTTATAGACAAGAGCTCGCCCAGACCCATAGGGGCTCGCACAGGGGCTCTCCACCTCGCTTCTAACCTCGCATAGGGCTCGCTCAGGGCCTCGCACAGGGGCTCGCATAGGGGCATGCTCAGGGCCTCGCATAGAACCTTAATGCTAGGATTTAGGATTAATGCAAACTTTAACCTCGCCTAGCTCTTTAACCTCGCCTAGCTCTCTTTAACCTCGCGTATGACCTCGCCTAGCTTCTTCAACCTCGCGTAGATGCTAGGATTTAGGATTAATGGAAACCTCGCCTAGCTCTCTTTAACCTCGCCTATGACCTCCTTGCCTAGCTCTCATTAACCTCGCGTATGACCTCGCCTCTCACACTCTCTTTAACCTCGCCTATACCCTCGCTCACCTCCTCGCCCTAAAACACTCTCACACCTCGCCCTCGCCCAGACCCCTCGCCCAGACCCTCGCCTGCTCACATCCTCGCCCAGACCCCTCGCCCAGACCCTCGCCTGCTCACATCCTCGCCCAACCCTCGCTTAGATCCTCGCCCAGACCCAATAACCCTCGCTATCACCTCGCTCAGGCCCTCGCATACAGCCACTTTTGTAACACAATTGAATTCCCTCGCCTACAACTCGCCTACATCTTGCCCTAACATAAGCCTCGCCCTGCATCTCGCCTAGTATTCGTTTTAGTCATCTAACGGTTAAAAACTAATCTAGCAATACATCTGACGGATAAAAAGTGAAATGTTCATTTTGGATAAATTTATAAGCGAGGTTCATTTTCAATAACTAGTAGCATAAAATGTTCATTTTGGTACTGTTTGTAAAAACTGTGTTTTATTTGACTTTTATCAAGTATTTGTGATAACTAGTTTAAATAAAAATATAAGGCTCGACTAGTAAGGAGGGTCAATCATTCTTATTTTATCTGTCTTGTCAGCTTTCTTTCTCCAACGACTTTCAGTCGATGCTTTCGTAAGGCGACCAACACTACAAAAAACATACCCCACAAAAATACTTTTTATATTTAATTTAAACACAAAAAAGCACACACAAGACAAATAGTACACAAACGATTCATGGTCATGTAGACGATCGAAAGGGAAAAAAAAGGGGGATTGACCGATTCGAGATTGAGTGCCACACTAAGAATCTATCGATCGAATGAGGGATCGATTGAAAATCTATTGCTGCAACTAGCCTAACAGTCATGTTGAAATCTCGCAAGTTATTCAATTAAAGTTATAGTAATAAGAATTAACCTCTACAAAATTTATATAGGTTTTGGAACCGAATCATTTATCAAAGTTAGAAGAGCTACACAATAAGAGACTTTTTTCCCCATAATTCTACCTTATTCATAGTTGGTGNCGCCCTCGCCCAGACCCCTCGCCCAGACCCTCGCCTGCTCACATCCTCGCCCAGACCCCTCGCCCAGACCCTCGCCTGCTCACATCCTCGCCCAACCCTCGCTTAGATCCTCGCCCAGACCCAATAACCCTCGCTATCACCTCGCTCAGGCCCTCGCATACAGCCACTTTTGTAACACAATTGAATTCCCTCGCCTACAACTCGCCTACATCTTGCCCTAACATAAGCCTCGCCCTGCATCTCGCCTAGTATTCGTTTTAGTCATCTAACGGTTAAAAACTAATCTAGCAATACATCTGACGGATAAAAAGTGAAATGTTCATTTTGGATAAATTTATAAGCGAGGTTCATTTTCAATAACTAGTAGCATAAAATGTTCATTTTGGTACTGTTTGTAAAAACTGTGTTTTATTTGACTTTTATCAAGTATTTGTGATAACTAGTTTAAATAAAAATATAAGGCTCGACTAGTAAGGAGGGTCAATCATTCTTATTTTATCTGTCTTGTCAGCTTTCTTTCTCCAACGACTTTCAGTCGATGCTTTCGTAAGGCGACCAACACTACAAAAAACATACCCCACAAAAATACTTTTTATATTTAATTTAAACACAAAAAAGCACACACAAGACAAATAGTACACAAACGATTCATGGTCATGTAGACGATCAAAAGGGAAAAAAAAGGGGGATTGACCGATTCGAGATTGAGTGCCACACTAAGAATCGATCGATCGAATGAGGGATCGATTGAAAATCTATTGCTGCAACTAGCCTAACAGTCATGTTGAAATCTCGCAAGTTATTCAATTAAAGTTATAGTAATAAGAATTAACCTCTACAAAATTTATATAGGTTTTGGAACCGAATCATTTATCAAAGTTAGAAGAGCTACACAATAAGAGACTTTTTTCCCCATAATTCTACCTTATTCATAGTTGGTGAAAAATTGCTACTATATATCGAGTATCTTGCTAACATGTTTGTAGTTATTTATAGGTGTGCTACTTTCTTACTTGCTCTTTCATGATTTGTAATAACAATTTAACAAAAGAAAAAAATGAAAATACTAATAATAATAATCAATGTTGCAAAAATCGTGAATCGGTACTGAGGCGGTCGAGGGCCTTGTAGCGATTTTTAGCCGATTAATCGGCCCTAAACCTTGTAATCGCCGATTAATCGGCCGATTACCTTGTAAATCTCTCCATGTTCCAGGGCCTTGTAGCTTGTAATCGCCGATTAATCGGCCTTGTAGGCCGATTTTTGCAACACTGATAATAATAATAATAATAATAATAATAATAATAATAAGTAATAATAATAATAATAATAAGTTGAGAGCATGTAATTGTTTATTGTTAACTGTAAAAGTCATTTGAAGTACTATTTAATGGGTGGAAAATATAATATTTAGATTGGTCCACAGACATATGTTTTATATGAATAATTTAACATATTAAAACAAAATAGCATTATTAATAAAAGGATTATAGATACTAGGAAAGTTGGTATTCTTTTTCGGTTGTCAGGTTCATGAACCTTGGTAGGCAGGTTCCATGGATGTTTTTGATATGATGCACCTTATACCTGTATCAATCTGCTACATGTTATTTAAAATATCCACATTTGGTGTTCTGTATAAAGAGAGGAAAATGACAAACAATAAAACATGATTTGACATTGAATAGCAAAACAAACCATGCTTCAATAAATAACTGTGTGGCTAAATTAAGTGATATTTCTATTTATTTTAGGGATTTGCTATAAAAATGCCCACAGGCAATAGTAAGTGACATTAAATAACATATTTTTTACATATTTAAAGTATTTAAATATTTAATGCATAATAAATGAACATACAAATTACTTAAATATATGTGATTTTTTATTTTAAAAAGTCCAATTTCTTATTATATTGATCTTAACCATGTCTTAATCATTGCTTAATGGGCGCTGTATAGCGAATCCTTTTATTTTAAGCAATTAAATTGATATTTTTGTTAATATTTAGTAATACTATGTTCTCTTTTGATACTTCAATTACTAAAGAGAAGCGAGTTATTTTGGAAACTCAAAAACCACTACGGATAGATCTGGCCGTTGATAAAAAGACAAAGTTTAAGAAAGAAAACACGGGGTTTTTGATTAAGTCAATTGTGCCTTTGTCGTCACACGTAATCAGAATGTCGTCGAGCTTGATGTCGTAGTCGATAACATCTTATTTCATCTATAGTGGTTATTGACATGTCTTTCCATCACCTACACATCAGGCTTCGGTCGTGGAGATAGCAAGTGCCATTTATTTCTTAGAGAACCAAGATGTTAGACAACCTTCCATGAACGTACAAGTGCCACTAGTTCTTTTTCGATCCAGATAATCTCCTGCATGATCAGAGTCGGCATAGACAATTGTTTCTATAATGGTCCCCTTGGGATACAATCTTCACAAATGCATAGTGCCTTTAATGTATCAAAAGATCGCGTTTAACCGCTTCAAGATGAGAGGTTTTGGGATCCGCTTGGAAGCGAGCACAAAGATAGACACTAAAAACGATATCGGGCCTACCTTGCCGTTAGGTATAATAAACTGCCTATCATGCCCATATACTTAGTAATGTCCACGGACTCACCATCTTCATCCTTCGTGAGTTTTGTTTCTAAGGACATCAGTGTTTTAATTGGTTTAGACTTTTTTAAGACAAATTTCTTAAGCATTTCTTTTATATATTTAGACTGATTAAAGAAGATCCCATAATTCATTTGTTTTATTTCTAGACCAAGGAAGAAATTTAATCCACCCATCATGCTAATTTCAAACTCGCCATGCATGATTTTCGCAAAATCATTACATAACTCTTGACAAATTGAACCGAATACAATGTTGTTGACATATATTTGAACAAATGAGATGTGAATTTATTTTATTCTTAGAAAGTGTATTATCTACCATCCCCATGGTATACTCAAGTATTGTTATGATAGAAATGAGATAAAGAGATAGATTGGATGATTTATATGATAAGTTATGTAGAGAGACAAAGGTTAAGTAAAGATATCAAATAAACCAACAATAAACAAGGTAACATACATGTTCTATTTATAGGGAAGGATTAGGGCAACACTCCCTTTCAAGCCATACGTGGGCTTTTCTAAGCCTAAATGGGCTTTACACAACTTAGCCCATAACATAAACATAATGAATAATATACTTAAGCAACCTATTACATAATCTAAATGACCGACACTTGATAAGTGTAAAACGTGTTCCTAACAATCCCCCCCTAAGGGTCGGTCATCAAGGTTGCTAGACGTCTTCATCTTTATCTTTAACTTTGTCTTTCACGGCTTTAGACATCTTCAAAAAATCATTAAGTATCATTGTTCTTTGTTCATCGTTCTTTGTTCTTCGTTGTGGTAGTGATCAAGTGATGGTGTTATCTGCCTTTCGTCACTCCATAGTCTCTGGTGGTTTTACGCCTTTCCAAAATGCTCATACATCTTTGACTTTGTGTTATCATACTTTCTTAGCTCTCATTTCATTACCATAGATCTTTGTCTTTCAATCTTTGTAGATTCTTTTGTGTCGACATAGAGTCTTTCTTTAACCTTTACTTTGCTTTGATCTTTGGTGAGAACTTTGCTTTGACTTAATCTTTCATTGTGGTGTATTGTATGAGCATGTGGAAACTGGTGTTATGGTGGTGGTTGTACCTGCATAAAACAGTTAGCAATAAAGCATCCGGTACTTACAGGTTCGGACTTCGAGATCGTTAACAGCATAGGGTGAAAACTTTCTCTAATCCTTACCAGGGCCGTTCCTGAAGCGGATACCCCCGAGAGGGATTACAAGATCTACCGTAGTACATCAATTTTTTAGGTTAGTTACTAGAGATCACCCCACGACTATGGACCGTTTGGAACCACCGCGAACACTAAGCGTAACCCACAAGGAGTTACCAAAGTGACCTGCTGTCAGGGCTGTTTGATGTAGACCCTGGCAGGAGTTTCCATTCAATAACTGAGAATCACAATTGTGAATCCTCTCATAAATGTTCTAGCAGATTTCTAAGATCTGCGTAGGACTCTTAAGTTTACATCTGGCGTCCTTAATGTTGGACCACCAGTGTAGAAGTATCAAGTGTTCCTATGAGATCTTTTGATATATCTCGCGGCGCTAGACTTGATAAGTGCATATTTAGTCGTCGGAGACTGGGGAGGTATCTCCTATTTCAATATCAACATGGCTCGTAATGAGCGATCGATAGATTATGTAGGGTTCCCCGTGAGAATGAAGCAAACTCTTTTGAGAGAACTTGAGTGCCTTAGAAGGTTAGGTGCATTGCGTCACTGGGTCCATGACGTCTTTTTCTTTAATACTGGTGTTGCCTTAGCAACAACCAGTAGCATATGAGTTGAACCCGGTTTCTGCCCTAAGGTTGAAGATATGGAGGGCTATTTCTTTTCACCTTTTTCATTACTTTTCTTTTTAATTCTTCAACCCCTTCTTTCTCCTTTCATTCTTTACTCCTCTTTTTTTTCAAATCATTCCTAAGGACTTCTAGTTCTAAACTATTGGTGTTGTCCTTAGGTAGATCCCTCCGGCTCTGGCAGATCATATGACTATTTTCTTAACCTTAGTCACCTTATACCACCATGACTATCTTAAGTTGCCATAAACCATTTGTGTGAAAATCTCTTAAAGTGTTTATGATTATAAAACATATTTTGTTAACACTTTGAGAGTTTTGCATTTTCAGAAATACTCCCCCTTCACATGTGCTCATAATTATTTAAGAGAAATTAGCACATGTTGGGTAGAGTTCGCACTTTTCGAATTGATCGACTTTAATGAACAAGACCACTTGGAGACACGTTTACATCACTAGTTAAACTAGCTTGAAATTATTACCTGGCCTGATCAAGTTCACATAAAGTCTCTCGAAACAGTACATTCTACTCGGACAAGTCTTTTTGATTACTGACATTTTATGCTTCGTCAATTCTTTGGGTGATATCTGAGTCGAGCTCATGTGAGATTCAACATTTTGCAAACATATTTTAATCACTTTTTCTTTTCTCCCCCTCAAAAATAGCATATGAATGTTGTTTTTGTGAAACATTTGATTAAAATATGCTTTTTGAGTCTTATGGGGAGAATCCAACGAGAACTTTTATGTTTTTGAACAAAGAATTTTCAAGTACACCCCTTCAACAAGTGATTGCTTATTGAGGTGAAATACTTGTGCTTTTGAGCAGAATTAGAAGAAAATCTTAAAATTTGATTAATTCTACTCAAAAGTAAGAAGCTTTCGCTTCTTATATTAGGATTGAGGCACTCAAGCGTACCACAAGGTCCTTAAATTACAAAGTGCGGGTTGTACACTATTATGTGTGCACAAGCTATAAGAATCACAAATCAATCAAAAATATTGAAATGATAGTACATGTGTTATCCAATTATTGTTCATCACCGAAGAGCTCATTGAAGTTCGTGAAGGGAGGATCAGGTCGTTCATAAATCCTGACCAGAAATGAAGGTCTGGCACCAATGTAGCTTTCCAGTCGCCTGATCTGATCACGTCGTATTAACCTCTCTTCTATCTTGTGGACGAAGTTGCGAACCTGCCTTCTTTCAGTGGAGTTCCACCTTGGAGGTCTACCATGAGTTTTCTTGTTCTTTATATCCTTCAACCTATTGACTAACCCATCTCGAATAGTTTTCTGTGTATCATTACAGAGTTTGTGGATCTCGTCAAAGCACATGTAGTTGCGTTGAACAAAAGCAATTTTGTAGGTGAAGTCAAAGGCTGGTTTTCATACGAGTTGAAGTTGAGACATTTCATTAATACCGGGACAAGAGAGTTGTGGTTTAGTCAGGTTGATCTTCTTTTGGTAACTTTCAACGCCCAGCTGGAGATCTTCTACTCTTTCTTGAACTATCTGTCGTCTGATGTGAAGAAGTAGAGAAGCAATGAAGTTGTACTGCATTTATCTTGTATAACATCGCATTCTTCCTTGTACTTTTTCCAAATACGTGTCTTTGACTTCTAAGCTTTGCCCTTTGCTATTACTTTGGAGGTTGATGATGGTACGGGTCTTGATTCAGGAATTGGAGATTTTGGAATTGTTGATGCAGGTTGTTCCTGAAAATCATCACCGATGTGAGTAAAGTGTTCTTCTTCATCGGTTGGTGCTGACCCAATCGACGGTGTTTGTTGATGAGTGACAGGTGTTGTTGTAGTCTTTGTTGGTTATTTGTCCAAAGATGATGGTCCCGTTGTTGACTTACGTTTCTTGGATTGTGTGTTATGATCAGGGTCATCATCTTTTCTTGACCTTTTGTGAGTTCCAGCATCAGCTTTGCATGACTCTTTTGAAAGATTAGCCTTTATAGCTTCAAAAATTGTTGTTTCTTCTTTTGTCATTGTTGTTTTAGTAGCCAATTGGTTGAACATTTGATTTTGACGGTCTTCAAAGGTGAGTTCTTTTGGCGGTGTTGGAGTTTTGGCTGCTTGGAGAGTGAATGGTGTAGCAGAAAGCATTTTGCTGACTACATTTCTGATTCTGTCATTAATTTGATTCTTTATTGGCTCGATGAGACGTTCCACCTCTGTTGTGTTGATTTCAGCCAGATTGTTTGTGAGATATTCATTTGTGTACTTTTGGATTATTTCACTCATATCGTCTGACAAGTACTCATCGACCCGTTGTTTCGTTTCGTTAAACTCATCAACTTGGTTTGCGAAGCTCGTGATCATGGTTGTTAAAGTGGCAACTTGGTCTTGAAGTTGGTAAGTTTTCTTCATTCGAGCTTGTTTCATGGATTTCTTGATCTTTACGGAGGCTTTAGTGGTCAAAGGATTGATGGGTTTCTTGATTGATTTGCTTGTTGATGTTGTTCTTGATGGTGGTGGAGATGAGTGATTTGATGGTGAAGATTCTAAAGTTGATTGATTTTCGGATCCAGGAGAAGAAGATGGAGGAGAAGAGTCCCTTGGAGGAGTATCCTTTGGGGATGTGGGATCCTTTGGAGGAGTATCCTTAGGGGGTGGTGGAATTGAAGGAGAGTGTTGAGGTGAATTGGGAGGTGTCTGAATGAATTTGTCAGTATCGAATGATTGTTCCTTTTCAGCAACCTCTTTATCTTGTTGTTCTTTTGATTGTGCTTCCTTGATCAATCTCTTCTTCGTTTCTTCTTCTTCAATAGCCTTCTTCTTCTGTTCTACCTCAATTGCTGCCAGCTCGAGATCCTTGTCTCTAACAAATGGATCGAAATCCATGTCAGTTACTTGTTCATCTTCAGCCTCATCAGTTGCAGCAGCTTCTTTCATGATAATGTTGCCTTCAGGGTCCGTTTCCTCTTTGTTACCGGGTCGATTAACCGGATCCGAAGTAGGAACAATGATGGTGTACCCTTTCGTACCAGGTTGATTAATCGGATCATGTTGGGTGCTGCTTGTGCCTCCTTCCTTCCCGGGTTGATTAACCAGACTAGGAGGTGGTTGAGAGTAATATCTACTGATCTTTGAGGATGCAAGGTACCCTTAAATTCTATTTCTCTCTTGGCTCGAGTGTCGACAACAATAATCTTAAATTTTCTTTTGTCAACCAATGGTGTCACTTCAGGTTGATCTTCTTCATCATTATTGAATCCTGCACTTGATTCTCTCTAAAGACAATTCCTTGTCTTTTTCGTTCATCCTCTTTCAATGAGTCCATGCTTAGCTTCTTAGCTATCTCAATTTTAGGAGAATCTTCCTCTAAGGCTCTCTCCCTGTGCTCAATTTCTTCATCTTCTGACTCAGTGTCAGAGTCTGACTCATCATAGAGAATAATTGGTGGTGCTTTCTTTTTGTTCGGTATTGGTGCAGGCTTTGTTTGAATTGAACTTGTGGTGCTGCTGGTACTACTTGTTTTTCCACCCTTTCTGCTTCGAGTCTGCATCTTGAACGGTTGCTCTTCATCTTCTTCTACGCACCCAACCTTTCCAATGAGATATGCTTGATTGTATCTTTCATAGTTCTTTGTCTTCTGGATCTCTTCATCTAGGAAATAGTCGGGAAGCCTCTTTCCTTGTAGCTTAGTGCTAGATTTGGTTGTTTTGACATAAGCAATATTATAGTCTTTGTGGTAAATGTGTTTCAGTTCCTTAGGGTTACGGAGACGCTTTTGAAACTCAGGATGACTCTCGCACATATGAGCAATGATTAACTTTGTGAATCTAACGAATGGGATCTTGGTCATCTCACGTTTAGATTGGAGAGAATAGATCATGTCATCCATTATTGGCTTAGCGAAGTCAATCGGTTGCATCCTGACCATCCCCCAGAAACTCTGCAAATGTTCAAGACGTGGATGTTCATGTCCACTTTGTCTTCCAGCATATGAGCGTGCAATAATCAAGTAGAGGGTTCTCTAGGGTTGAGATAAGAATTTCACATCAAACTTAGGTTGTTTGACCAAGGGCTTGTTCTCTTCAACAGCATACCCTAAGTCAATAATGTAGTCCAACATTTCACGTTTAGACAGGATTGGGGTATACTTTTTCTCTTTCTTTGGTTCTGAAAGAAGAAGAACGGTACGAAGGACCTCAAGATCAACAATGTAGTCTTGTCAGTCTAGTGTGATGGTGAAGGATTCATCATCAAAGTTGTCTTGAGCTGTATGCCAGAATTAATGAAGATAAAAAGTTGGAAAAGATGTGGATTTGCTGAGCATGCTCTTGCAAGGATGAGCAAGGAGGATATCTTTGACAATCTTGCACGAGTCATCAGAAATGTTCAGCTTATTGAAGTCCACTCATGCATTGTTCCTTCCAATTGTGATTTTGTAGTCATCAGGGACAATGTCACTTAGTATGAGTAGGGGAAGTGATTTTTCAGGGGCATTCACAGTCTGTTCAGCCATTGTATTATGAAAGGCACAATCATAAAACAAACATCCAAAGTTGTTAATTGTTAGCACATTTGGCAAGTTTAAGTTACTGATTAATTTCCTTTTATGAATACTATGATTGTCCAAATTATGTCAATACATGTGAATAGATTGTGATTATATGTCCATGATATGTGGTCTAGGTCCAAAGAGTCCATTTAAGTTAATTACAACATGTTGCAGTTCAATAATATCACATGATGACATCAAATAATCCTAATATTTAAATATCAATTTTCCCCTAATATGCTCATTTATTACACTTATTATATGGATATATACTTTGATTCCATTACATTTTGTATCCAGGTCACAAGTGAGCATCGGAGCTAAAGAGACGTGGAAAATGGGAAGAACTCATCAAGTCTACATTTACATAGTATGCTGAAGATAGCTACGGCGTAACTCAGACTCTCTATTACGCCGTAGCTAGGAGTTCAAGTATGAAGCAGCTCGAATCAAGAACTACAGCGTAACCACAAAGCATAGTTACGCCGTAGCTTATCCAAGACTTTGAATTTCCTGAAAATAGTGTCTACGCCGTAACCACTTTTTGAGTTATGGCATAGCAATGACACCAAGATGATCTAATATCCAAAAATAATGCTACGGCGTAGCTCACGTGAAGACTACGACGTGAGAAGAAACCCTAATTAGAGTTACAGCATAACAACATTTCCAACTACGCCGTAACTAGTGCTAAAGGATAAGATCATGCTACGTTACGCTAGTTACGCCGTAACACATTTATGAGTGTGTTACGGCGTACCTAGTGCTGGGCCTATAAATACAACCCTAATTTCTGCATTTTGTCATATAACTTTCTCACACACAAAGTTAGAGATGGTTGGGAGCATTTAGGAGGCCATTCTACAGTAGCATACGGAGCATTTCCAAGGGAGAAATCACGCCTAAACACCATAAGTTTTAGCATTTCGTTATTTCATTTACATTTTGAATTCATGGCAGTTGTAAACATCATTTCGAGTGTTGAATTTAATATGATCGGCTAGGCACCTCTGGTGCTAGCCAAGTTATGATTCTTACATTGTTTTGATCATGTTTGCATACTTTTCTTAATGCTTCTACGTGTGTGCATGCTTAGTTTATCATAAGATCCTTTAATTTCAGTGGTTTAAAAGACCTGGTCATACTTGGTATGCTAGGAGAATTAACCATAGGACCACTTTCCGGGTTGGATAAACTTAAGTAGTTAGAGTATGCTCTATGATCGTGACAGCATGCCATACTTGATATGTCTAGCATGTAGTGGCACTTAATGACTCAAACCCATCTACCGTACGTCGGCTTACTAGCATGGGGTAGTGCATGTGGTTTCCGGCAGGATTCGGGGGAGATAGGCTAGGGAACTTGACCATATAAACCTAGTGATATATGTCCGCCCCACCTGAAGCATGAGAGTTTAATAGGAAACATAATCATAAACAATGTAAGATGAGTAATTAGGCTAGTACATTTCTCTCTTATTGCTCACACTTTAATTTAATTTTCTTGTTTTATTTAAGCTTTCATTTTGTTTAAAAATTCATTTCATTCTCAAAATTAGTTAAAATCAGTGACACCAAACTTAAATATAATCCAAACCACATAGCTCTTGGGACGACCTCGGTTTTACTAATTACTAGTCTAGACGCGACCTGATTCTCTGTCCGTTAGTGCAAATAGGTAGACCTTTGGTAATCGAGACATAATAAATATTAAGATCTGGTCAGTAAAACCTGCATCATCATACATTAGATTACAATTACATTTCGAAAGTGTGACAATCATAATTAAACTATTAGAAACTTAGTAATTTTTCGAAACTTTCATGAAACAATCAAACATTTCGAAACTTTTGGTTAGCAGAAACAGTTAAAACTTTTTAGGAATTTTCAAACTTTTCGAGACTTTTGGAATAGTTTGAGCTTTTCGAACACAAACTTTTCGAAAGTTTTGAAAATTAACTTTTTGAAAGTTTTGAAAAATTCAGACTTTTCGAAAGATTTGAAAAACTTAAACATTTCGAAAGTTCTGAACTTTTCGAAAGATTTCCTCAGTTTTGAAATTCTTATACAAGAATTTCTAATTCACATGTAGACCTACATTTCTTGTAAATTGATGTTCCAAATGATTAGACCTGTGTAATTAAACAAATTTTTCAAGTTAGAAATCATTCCTACTTCCTTAGCATACTTTTCGAAAGTTTGAAGAACACAGAAGTAATCGAAATCATGCAAATCGAACTAGAAATGCAATTAACTTTGTGAATCAATTAATTAACATGTTCCTTAACATATCCTAACCACTTAATTGTACTCAAAGACACACAAACAAAATTCCCCAATTCGAACATAAACCCTAGAATTTCTAAATCATACATACGTGAAACTGATTACAATTAGAGTATACAAACATGATAAGCACACTTAAAAGAACATATCCCACCAATAAAATCACACATAAACACTCAGAATCACTTTTCCCCAAATCGACCTAAAAACCCTAATCTTCGAAAATCATTCACCCGTGTTTCTTGTTCTAATTAGGTGTTAGATATATGTTTATAATATTATTCTAATCATTAACCCTCAATAAAATCAAACACAAACACATTAATACATAATTCCAAAATTTACGAAAAACACTAGAACAAAGAATCAAAATTGCGTTCGATTGAACCGATGGATTGTTAATTCCTTCATAACCATTTCTTGGATTATCCTAAACAACATGTTTACACTTACTGATTAATGATATGAAGCTTGGATTTCTCTTTGAATTTGGGCCATCGATCGATTAGGTGTGTGTATTAAATGTGTAGCAGATTTTTTACAAGTGCGGTGATTTTTGTGTTTTTGTTAATTTTAACACATTTAGTCCCTTAACACATATCATTGCAAGGTTAGCCCCTATTTAATAGATAACTATTATTATAACGACCATTTGCAATAAACATTTTGTTACTCGCCCTAGACTTTAGAAAATAAGAAATATTTTGAGATCGAGGAAGAAATTTTACCACCATTTAAACAAACAACATCTTTTTGGTAATACGCAAATATACGTTTTTAAATGAAAATTTAAAAAATTTATGTATTGTCCCCCTCAACACTTGTTTAAAATAATAGAAAATGGTTAAAAGATACAAAGTGTTGACGGAAGTTGTACTTGCATAATAATTTTTTTTAATAAAAGATATAAAATGAAAAATCTTTTTGTTGTTTTTACAAAAATATTTACAAAAAGTTTTGATTTTTGACTCACTTAGGTGTTTTTAAGAAAAGATTTCAAATCATCTGGAGTCAAACACCGCATTTCAATTTGGTGAACAAGTTCAGCAAACCATGTTGGAGGTAGTGCTTTTGTGAACAGGTCTGCCAATTGGTATTCAGTACCCACAAAATATAATTCAATTGTACCATTTTCAACGTGCTCCTTGATGAAATGATAATGGGGAGCAATATGCTTTGATTTGGAGTGAAGAACAGTGTTGCAGAAAATTGCTATGGCACTTTTGGAATCGCAGTACATCGGGATTTTGTCGAATACGTAACCGTAGTCCAACAGCTGAGGTCTCATCCAAATGACTTGAGCACAGCATGCAGACATGGCTACATATTTGATAAGGAGAAATTTGTTACGCTTTTAAGGGGTCATTTAACCCCTAAGTCGTGATATTATGATCAAATATTACCTTAAATCGTTCCTTTTGTCATTTTAGGTACTTTTGAGAAGAATTTTGGAAAAGGAAGCATTTTGGACATTTTTGGAGCCAAAAAGTGAAGAAAACGAAAAAGTCAAGAATCCAAGCTGGAAATTGTACCTGACGGCGTCAAGCTCTACAAAGGGACGACTTCACTCTTTAAGACAAGAGGTGGATATCACGTTTACACTTGACGCGCCAGAAGAATTTCTGGGCATGACATGTGACGGTGTCACTTTATACCAGGAGTAGGCCGTCACGTAATATTCTAAAGCGTGACGGCCCAGAAACCTTACAAGGAGACGACGTCAAGAAGATGGATTGGACGACAAGAAACCCTAGATACGACGAGATGACGACGTCAACCATTAAAAGGGGACGCCGTCACCTTTGTAATTCTATATATACTTTTCGATTTTTCATTCATTAAGAAAGGACTTTTGGTAGGAAACTTTTGGTACGAACCCTAGTCGACTTTTGCAGCATTTTTAGGGTTCCAAACCCTATTTTCTCCCATGTTCAATTAAAGATAAATTATCCTTTAATCATTCAATATGTCTATGTGTTGTTTGATTATATCGTATGCTTTTCTTTCTTTTAACATGTTAACTTAGATTTACTTGTGTTTGCTTAGCTCTAATTAAACCTAGTTATTGATTTTTGGTTGCTGGTTTGTCATTAATTGTTGTGGGTGATTGATTTTAGCGTTAGGCTTAAGAAAACTGGATAATCTCCTATATGGTAACTTGCTTGAACGTCTTAAGAAACGTAATCGGATGTGTACTACGGTTTTATTGGTTGCATTTAATGCATATGTGACTATTAATGAGGCCATGATAGGATACTAAACGTGTCGTCATAGGAAGAGATAGAAGCTTATAGGGTTGGGGAAGATCGTACACGGCCCCACGAATGGTATTAAAGAATGCAACCCTTCACCTATGCAATTGTGACAAACCAATTAATCAATAAAAGATAACTAAGGAGTAAGAAAATCTAAGTAAACATGCTTTCCTCCATATTAGAAGTTCTCACACATTTACTTTTCTTGTTATTTATTTTATTTGTTTAAGTAATTATTTGGGTTAGTTGACTAGCAACTAATTCCGTCCACTCTTCCAATACCCGAGAATTTTACTTGCTTTCCATAAAATATAAAAATACAAAAAGAATCATCCCTCACCTCTAGACCTAGTTAGATTAGTTTCAATCCTAACGAACACTATTCTCCGAGAGAACGATCAATCCCCCGGTACTTGCCACTCACTATACTACATCGGTCAGGTACACTGCCTGGTGGGGATTGCAAGCTTCTCAAGATCCCTTGAGAAGTAAAACCTTTTGCGTAGACCGCAATCCACACATCAATATTCAGCCTCTGTTGATGATAATGATGTGCAATCCTGCTTCTTCGATTGCCAAGATACAAGTTTGTCTCCAAGAAACTGCAACCCACCATAAGTACTTTTGCTTGTATCTAAACACCCTGCATGATCAGCGTCTGAAAAGGCTAGTAGTTCAAAACCAGAATCCTTCAGATACCAGATCCCCAAATTAATGGTTCCCTTTACGTATCGAAGGATTCTTTTAGCCTTAGATAGGTGTCATTCAGTTGGGTTTGACGGATAACGAGAGTACACATATATAGCAAATACTATATCTGGTCTGCTAGCTGTGAGATACATGAGTGACCCAATAATACTTTGGTATTTGGTAGGGTCAACTGGTTTCCCATGTATGTCAGCATCTAGCTTTGTTGAGTAGGCCATTGGAGTAGTATAGGTATCACAACTGGTTATTCCATGTTCTTTATTATTTCAAGAGCATATTTGGACTGATTTAAAAAAATACCACGTGGTGATTGATGAACATGTAGTCCTAAAAAGAACATAAGTTTACCCATCATGGACATTTCAAAATTTTGTTTCATTAATTTTGCAAAAGCGTTTGAATATTTCTTGTGCGTTGACGCAAAAATAATGTCATCGACATAAATTTGAACAATTAGAATCTCCTCCTCGTGTTTTTGAGTAAACAGTGTTGGATCAACAGAGCCTTTAGTAAAGTGATTAGCTAGTAAGAAAGCAGTGAGTTTATCGTACCATGCCCTTGGGGCTTGTTTAAGTCCGTAAAGGGCCTTCTTGAGTCTGTATACATGATTAGGATGTTCTGGATCGACGAATCCTTATGGTTGGCTAACATAAACCACCTCATGTAGTTGTCCGTTTAGAAATGCCGTTTTCACGTCCATCTGATAAACAACCATGTTCTTGTGTGTAGCGTATGCCAGAAAAATTCGAACAGCCTCAAGTCTAGCCACCGGAGCAAACGACTCTTCAAAATCAATTCCTTCTTCCTAAGAGAATCCTTTAGCTACCAGACGCGATTTGTTACGGATAACTGTGCCTTCTGCATCAAACTTGTTTTTCCAAATCCATTTCAGCCCAATGACAAAGACCCCATTTGGTCTTTCGACTAACTCCCACACTTCTATTCTTTTGAATTGGTCGAGTTCCTCTTGCATTGATTCAATCCAGTTGTCGTAGGTTAGTGCCTCTTTAATGTTTTTGGGTTCATCTTGACACACTATGAGTGCATAAATGCAATTTTCAGCATCGGTGCGAAGTTTTCGTCTTGTCATGACTGGTGCTGTTGGATGGCCAATAATGTTTACTAAAGGGTGATCTCTAATCCAATGATGTGTTGAAGGGTGATGTTGGTAGAACATTTGTATATTAGACGGTTCCAAATTACGTGTAGATAACTCTGCAATGTCTTTTACAGCTGGAGTCAGTGCGAAAGGATTAAAGAACACATTTGGGTCATAATCTGCAGGTTCGGGTACTTGTTGTTGGTTTAGATCTTCAGCTGCATTGCCAGTGTTGGAAGCGGTTTGTTTAGCTGTTGTTGGTGATTCAATTGGAGTTGCATCAGTTTCTACAGTTGTTGTTGTAGCAGCAGGTGTATCAGGTATTGGAATGTTATCAGGTTGAGCAGCGGAACTAGTGGATACATCTGGTGCACGAGGGGCAAAGGAATCATCAAATAGTGGAGCAAACAGTGTTTCCAATTCTTTACGGGTAAGTGACAATTGTTCAGTTGAAGGATGTAACACCCCCAACTCGGATACGGCAGCTAACATAGCTGGGGGCATTACGCAAAAAGAAACCAGGCACATTTATAGCTAACGACCATAACACGGGACGTTTATAAGTGTTTCAAAACACATCATTCGAATTACAAACCATTTAGAGTACAAGGACTCTTTATCAAAGTAGCAGCGGAAAAGTAAATAATGTTTGCAGCGGAAAATAAACAACATTTAGCAGCGGAAGTAACAAAAGACACAAAAAGGTTTTACGAATGACATGCAAATAAAGATAGTAAAGATGGTTAAGCTGCCTTGACAGAAAGCCTCCTCAGTCCAAGCCACTCCACCGTGCCCAAAAAATTAAGCTCCAAAGCTAATTATTATTAGTAGCAATACCTGAAAATACATGCTTAAAAGTCAACACAAAGATTGAGTGTAATCCATAGGTTTAAATAATAAAGTTGAGCACAAGGTTTTAATCATAAGATATAAGCAACATATGCAAATATCGGGTAATCAAGGTAACAACCAATGTATAGAGGCATCCCAGTGCATATAACATTGTTGATGATGCTAAGCTCATGACACGCAAAACGTTAACCAACAATTCATAAGTTGACAATAACCGCGGAATTTCATAATATAACAAATGCCCCCAGGCCAGGTACTTGCCATATACCCAGCAAAAATCGAATATAGTACACCACAAATTGCCTATCCAGCAAAAGGAGTGGGAGGGTCAATTCCTATAGGCCTATATCCCTATATTCGCGCTCACTCGCAAGTGATTAATGGTTCATGATCGGAGGGTCTTGCATTGGCAAGGTAAAGCTACTTAGTACATCGTCAGGAAAGCATACCAATCAGGAAAAGCATACCAAAAACACTTGTGCTCAGAAAAACATTTAAAGCATGTATCTCACCCCATGGGTTTATAAACATTTAAAAGATAAAAAGCGGGGCTATGAATCACACTTTACAGTAGCAGGAAACGAGAATGAATAACCAGGAAATAATACGTCACGTCAGACAATCCTCAGCACAACCAAATCAATATAAATGGCATAACTCAGAAATAGTGCTCAAATATCTCAATAAACAATGCTTGAACAAAAGATTTTAGTAACAATGGCGTTTGAAAGAAAAAGGTTTTAAAAGTCTCGTGTGGGTGACGAGAAAGATAGAAAATGAACATGTCGGTGAAAACGAACGAAAACTCAAGAAAGACGAAGGTAGACAAAAGAGTTACTCGAAGAAAGATATCGAAAAGAAAGGAATACACACTCGAATAAACAACAACACGGCATTAATTAGTTTTGGCTTTTCCCATTTTCCCCAAAATATAACGTTGAAAACTATATAAGTTGAAAAGCTTATTAAGTATTTAGCAAACCTTAAATGGTTAAAGTTTATAAAAGATTTTACAAAATTTCGGCGTTGAAAACTATATAAGTTGAAAAGCTTATTAAGTATTTAGCAAACATTAAATGGTTAAAGTTTATAAAAGATTTTACAAAATTTCGGCATGACCTGCCCGTTTATAGAACATTTTCCCTAGTCAACGACTCTTGGATATCCTATTTATCGCTAAACATCACAAGTTATAATATACAATTGGACATATCATTCACATTAATGTTAGTTGTTTCGATTTATCGACGATTTTGTATTATTCGTACCAAAGGGTCCATATAGTCCAAATAACCACACCGCAAATCCAATACGTCCAATCCTTGTCCATCAAAATATAGTATCACAACAATAATAATCCGGATCCACGTCCGATATCAACACGCTGTCACACCCTGAATTTACCTGATTGGCAGCGGAATTGAATACCTGGGTGTAATGTCTTGAGTTAATATCTTTTCAAAAGATTAATTAACAACTAATCTCGAGAAAGGAGAATAACTCGTTGCAAACTTTTACCTCAAGCTTGACGAACTTATTCGCGTCGCTTTGCAAACACATTGTCTTTTAAATTCATTTACCGTTTTATTTACTTATCGCTTTCATTTACCGCTTTCTTTAGTCATTTTATTTCATGCAACTTTACTTGTTTTCTTATTTCATGTCGTTTTACCGCTTTCCTTTACTTTAATTTGTCGTTGTAGTATAGACAAACCAAAACCTTCTTTTAAACCTTATTCACTACACATAGCTCACGGTCTTGAGTGACGAGATCCATATTCAACCCTCGTTGGGACAACGATACCTAGTGGTTCTTGCTTTCATAGCTAGTTCTGCGACGATCAAATTTTTGGCGCCGCTGCCGGGGAGCGGTTGATAAGATTGAGTTATTCGATCGTTCGAGTAATGTGTTTTGGAGATCCTTCTTTCGAGAAGTTTAAGCTTTTGTAAATATTTTCAAAATATAAAAACACAAAAACATTTTCTCTTCAAATTTGTTTTCACTTTTGATTTCACTTTCCTATAATCAAAACTCCAAAAAGATTTTCCATTTCAAAATTGGTTTTCCTTTTTAACTTTTCATTTTTCAAAACATAAAAACCAAAAACAATCTTCTTACCCCCAATTGTTTAATTCTCATGAATTCATTGATACTTTGTGTTGGTTGTGGTGCGCCACTCTATGGGTCACCATGCCGATACTGTACGTGTGAAAGGTGTGGAAACAATATTCAAAACGGAAGTTGTTTGTGTTGTGGTTCAAGTAATTTTTTATTTTGAATGCAAGTTTATTTTGATGTCTTATTTTTAGCTTATTTTGATGTCTTAAATATAGTCTTTAATCTTTACAAGCTTTCCTTTTAATCTTCTCTACAAGCTTTTATCATTTTCTTTGTCAACTTTGCATGTTTTTAGTTTCAAGTGATAAGATATACAAATAAGCTAGGCTTCCAAAAGAAGCCGTGGCTTGTTTGCTTATTTTTGAGCTTATTTTAGTGTCTTTACATTTTATTTACCAAGTTTTTACAAGTCTTATTTATTTATTTTTATAAAATTTTTGTGTCACGATAGAAGTTTTTTTTGAGTCCAGTATGTTTTATTTTTAGGGTTTAGTAGCGAGTTTCAAATTTTTTTATGCATAGCGAGTATTAAATTTTTTATGCATAGCGAGTATAAAAAGTCAACACTTGCATTAGCGAAAATAGAATAGTCAACTATTAGATAGCGAGTAAGTCAAAGAAATGTATAGCGAGTTTGGCACATATGGTAGCGAGTATGATTGAAGTCAACTCAAATATTGTAGCGAGTTTCATGACAACAAAGATAGCGAGTTTCATGACAAATAAGATAGCGAGTTTCGTAAATTCAGCTAGCGAGTATGAAACAAAGATAGTAGCGAGTTTGGCAGAAGTAGAATAGCGAGTTTGATTATTTTATTTTATTATTTAAATAGGTAGCGAGTATTATTTTTTATGACATAGCGAGTTTAGTTTTTGTTGCGTCAACTTTATTTTTAGTCCAAGTTTATTTTGAGTCGTGTCTTGTTTTCTTCTCTTCTTTTCTCATTTATTTTTCAAGCCGAGCTAGGCTTTTATTTCACCTCATCGTTTATCGAGTGAGGCTTTTATTTTCTTAAATCTTAAACGTTATGCTGTCGAATTTTCTTTAA
>LBNU01036579.1:118205-133314 GCA_014162995.1 Artemisia annua | reverse complement strand
TGTAGGACCTTAGATTAGTTAACTTTATCACACAATATACAGCATGTATTGGTGACTTAAGATATATGTATGTCGTATGGTATTAGAGAGAAAGAGATGAAAAGAAGAACATGTTTTTTACTTAGAGAGAACACACACATACACACACTCAAGCACTCTCACAAATGAGAAGGCTTGAGGCTTATATACTTCCATCCATGGGCTTGCTTATGAGCCTTGTTTGGTTTGTGGATTGGGCTTGGATTACAATATGAAATGGACTAGCTTAACATAACTAATAGCCTATTAAATTAACCCAATCCATGAGCCCATTAACTATTCTAATATATTATACGACACATTACAAAGTTCCTAATCTAGAATGACAATCACTTCATTATACAATTCTTTAATGCTAACAATCTTCCCCTAAGGGGTGGTCATTCGAATGATGCTCCACGTGATTAGGTCTTCATTGTTCTTTGTCTTGAACTTTGTGTGTTGTTGTAGAATAGTCTCAAGTCTTTGTTCCTTCATGCTTTGTGATCTTTGATGAATGACTTTTCTATGTTCTTTGTTCTTTGTTGTGGTGGATTCATCTGCCTTTTGTTAAATCTTTATCTTTGGAGATTAGACGCCTTTCCAACATGCTCATACATCTTTAGTCTTTGTCATACATACATTTGTTGTTCCCGTTCTTTCACTTTGATCTTTGTCACATTTCTTTGTAGATTCTTTTTTTGGCGTAGAATCTTTCTTTGACAGTTGCTATCCTTTGATCAACGATTGGGTGAGTCGCTGGAGATCACCCCACGACTGTAGACCGTTTGAAACCGCATCAAACACTAAGCGTAACCTACAAGAGATTACCGAAGTAACCTGCTGTCAGGGCTATTTGATGTTGACCCTGGCAGGAGTTTCCATTCAATCACTGAGAATCACATTAGTGAATCCTCTCATAAATGTTCTGGCAGATTGCTAAGATCTGCGTAGGACTCTAAAGTTTACATATGGTGTCCTTAATGTTGAACAACCAGTGTAGCAGTATCATGTGTTCCTATGAGATCTTTTGATGAATCTCGGGGCTCTAGACTTAATAAGTGCACATTTAGTCATCGGAGGCATGGAGCAGAGGGCCTCCTTTTCAATATCAACACATCTCGGAGTGAGAGGTCGATAGATTATGCAAGGTTCTCCGTGAGAATGAAACAAGTACCTTTTGAGAGATACCCGAGTGGCTA
Source organism: Artemisia annua (assembly GCA_014162995.1). NCBI lineage: Eukaryota > Viridiplantae > Streptophyta > Magnoliopsida > Asterales > Asteraceae > Artemisia > Artemisia annua. Next base: position 132,094 of record LBNU01036579.1, on the reverse strand, counting down.
GAAGGTTAAGTGTAGTGCGTCACTGGGTCCATGACATCTTGTCTTCAATAGTAGTTTTACATCGTGTTTGCTTAGTCACTCGAGTTTGTGAGTTTAGTGAGAGTGTTAAACTTTTGTGATAAGTAATCGAAAGATTGCTTAGACATGTGAGTTAATTATTTGAAGACGAAATCTTTGAACGCTTAATTCACTCGTCTTGAGTTAATATCTTTTCAAAAGATTAATCAACAACTAATCTCGAGAAAGGAGAATAACTCGTTGCAAACTTTTACCTCAAGCTTGATAAACTTATTCGCGTCGCTTTACAAACACATTGTCTTTTAATTTCATTTACCGTTTCATTTCTTATCGCACTTTTATTACCGCTTTATTTAGTCGCTTTATTACATGTCTCTTTACTCGTTTACTTATTTCATGTCGTTTTACCGCTTTCCTTTACTTTAATTTGTCGTTGTAGTATAGACAAGACAAAACCTTCTTTTAAACTTTATTCATCACACGTAGCTCACGGTCTTGAGTGACGAGATCCATATTCAACCCTCGTTGGGACAACGATACCCGTGGTTCAAAGCTTCACCGCTTAGTTCTGNCTTTACTTTAATTTGTCGTTGTAGTATAGACAAGACAAAACCTTCTTTTAAACTTTATTCATCACACGTAGCTCACGGTCTTGAGTGACGAGATCCATATTCAACCCTCGTTGGGACAACGATACCCGTGGTTCAAAGCTTCACCGCTTAGTTCTGCCTACATCATACTGAGTATTATTAAGTGTCGGTTGCGTTAAATGTACGTTCAACGTCGTACAAGGAATAACCTATCTATTTGCTTGCAAGAGTAAATTTATTTAAAATAAAAATAGTTAATTAAATAGTTAAATAATGACCTCAAAATTGTGAATTGTTATAGCAAAGGACAAGGGGCCTGATGTTGTTATTGAGAAGGAGAAGGCACTGAGTGATGTTACAAAGGATAATCGACATTATAGTGTTATTGATTCTGCTGCTCTTAATAAGAAGCTTAAGTTGAAGGATAAGCCACAGGATAAGCTACAGGATAATCCACATGATAAGCCAAAGGATAATAAAAAGCTTAAGGTGAAGATTAAGGTGAATGACAAGTCTGTTTCACAAGTTAAGACCAATACGAAGTCTTCAGAGAAGAAGTCTGTTAAAGCCATATCGGAAACTCCTGTTTTGAGGTTGAAGAAGCCAGTTTAGGAACAAGTTAAACCGAAGCGCAAAATGGATTTATCAAAAGCAGATCAGAGTAAAAAGAAACCAAAGCTCAAGCTGCAAAAAGGTATGGATCTGTCTTTTTTTGTGATGAATACAGAATCCCAATCAGATTCATTATGAATCCCAAGGGATTCACAGTGTTGTGAATCCCATAGGACTCACAGTGAATCCCTTTGTTATCAAGTTGTTTATATTATGTTTTTTTATATGTAGACGACGATGAGTTTCAAGATCCTAAAGTTGATTGTAAGAAAAAGATATTGAAGAGTAAGGTTGTTTTGAAGCGAAAGTGGGACGATTCTTCAGGTTCTGAGTCTGGATCTCTTGAGGATGTTATATATCAGGATAAGAAGAAAATGAAGGGTAAGGGTGCGTTAATGATAAAGAAGGACGATTCTCCATCTCTTGAGCAAGATATACTTGACGATCTTATGAAGCAGCTTTTGAAGAATATGTTGAAGAATTTGTCTGTTAAAGAAGAAGCTGATGAGGAGAATGAATTGAAGTCAAAGAAGAAAGGGAAGAAGAAAGAAAAGGAGTTGGTGCCTGATGAAATACGACATCAAAAGTAACTTTCTCAATTTCCAATTCTTCCTGCTAGGTGTAGGACCTTAGATTAGTTAACTTTATCACACAATATACAGCATGTATTGGTGACTTAAGATATATGTATGTCGTATGGTATTAGAGAGAAAGAGATGAAAAGAAGAACATGTTTTTTACTTAGAGAGAACACACACATACACACACTCAAGCACTCTCACAAATGAGAAGGCTTGAGGCTTATATACTTCCATCCATGGGCTTGCTTATGAGCCTTGTTTGGTTTGTGGATTGGGCTTGGATTACAATATGAAATGGACTAGCTTAACNAATCATACCTAAGGACGTCTAATTCTAATCTATTGGAATTGTCCTTGGGTAGATCCCTCCGGCTCTGGCGGATCATTGGACATAAACCTAACATTAATCACCTTATTACTCCATGATTATCCTAGGTTTATTGATCACATACCATAAAACCTTTTGTAAAATCTCTCAAAGTGTTTATGATTATAAAACACATTTTTGTTAACACATTGAGAGTTTTGCAATTTTTGAAATACTCCCCCTTCACATGTGCTCATGAGTTTTTAACATAAATTTGAACATGTTGGGTAGAGTTTGCACTTTTTAATTGATCGACTTTTAGTGAACAAGACCGATTCGAGACACGTTTACATCACTAGTTAGACTAGCTTGAAATTATTACCCGGCCTGGTCAAGTCCAAAGAGAGTTTCTCGAATTGGTACATTCTACTTGGACAAAGTCCTTTCGATTACTGTCATTTAAGTTTCGTCAATTCGAGGGTTATATCTGAGTCGAGTACTGATAATTAAGTCATTTCGAAAAGAGCTCGAGATTCTGCCACAATCCTTAAACAATTTTGATCACATTTAATCACGTCTTCTCCCCCTGAAAAATAGCATATCGTGATATTTTTGATATCAACTAATTAATAGAAAAAGCTTTTGGAGAGATAGACAGATTTGTTTTTGCATGAAATCGGAACATTTTTCTTATTCTTTTTATACTCCCCCTTAAAGAAAGCATATTCCTAAACATAGAGTTTAAAATTAATTTTAAGGGTTTGCAGGGAGTTTTCTTTTTGAAATAAGTGCTTAAAAGAGATTTAAAACCTTTGTTTTGATTAAGCACTTTCCTTTCTTTGAAGAACGAGTCCTTAGCTGAAGTACTAAGAAGTCATCATTGAAGTCCAGGTTTCGTACTGAAGTATACGAAAGCCATTTTTTTAAGAAAAATCAGAGAAACGACATGTTTTAGAAAACATTTAAATGAACTCCCGCTCAAGCATATGTACATATCCATGTCATTTTTGAAAAACATTTCTAGAAACGTACATAATATCGATTATACGAGAGACATGTCGTGAGAAGAGTATTTTTGGATTTTTTGGTTTTATATTGTTTTTGTCTTTTTGAAAATTTTCTATTTTGGTATTTTGTTTTTGTTGGTTTTTCAAATTTTGTATTTTGTTTTTCAAAAATATTTACATCGAAGCGGTTTTGAAAACATTTTTCAAGAAGATTCGCGAAGACGTTCTAACTCCTCAGGGGTTAGGCTTCGCATGCCAATTCGTCGAACTAAATCGTCAAACCTATCTTTTGGAAGGGCTTTAGTAAATAGATCGGCGAGTTGGTATTCCGTCTTAACGAAAAATAATTCAATAGTACCCTCTTCTACGTGCTCTTTGATGAAGTGTGTTGGATCAATATACTCTGACCAAACTAACTATGTAGCTTGTAAGGGTTTAGTAATCTTGGATAAATCCTTAACTACTAACGATGGAACACTGATATACTTTATTAAGTATGGGGAATCTACTGCAACAAAGCTAAGAAGAACAATCACAACTTCAACGATTATATTAACCAAACTTTGAACCTGCTTATGTTACAGATTCACTAACAATCCCTAATCGCTAAATATCTCTAATATCGAACTTGCATGTATTCGTATATCTAATGCCAACCTAGGGATCCTTTTACAGGCACAAGGAAAACCCTAGTCGGTTTACAATACTTGAATGCCAAGTAAACTAATTCTAATCTAAGAACATTCTAGAATTACATAATAATCCTTAAACGTTTTGCATATTAGTCCTTTATCATAGCAGTCCTTTGATGAGCAGTACTTTGACTTTCTTCGTTAAGCAGCACTTTAACTTTCTTTATAAGAGCAATACTTTGATCTTCAGCAACACTTTGACTTTATAACCCAACAATCCTCCCCTAACTTGAATTCTACTTGCTTGATTTCTAGTTCCTTTGTCTTCCCCTTAATCCATGCCAAATTATTCTAGCATTTAACATCTTATCTTCAAGGAATGATTGTATATGTCTTGTACTCACTGTGGTTGTATTGTCATCATCAAAGTAATCTTTATCAGCAACTATCAGCAACAATCTTTACAGCTACTCAGCAACATATGGCAAAATGTACGTCAGATCTCAAAGTTACATACTATTCTCATCACATCCAGGTGTGTAAACTCTTGTGAGAGGTGAATCATTGAAAAATAATGGATTTTGATGTCTCTTTACCAAAGCCATTAACCCTGGAGTAGCCAATGTTTAGGTTTAAGAACCATGGTACACTGATAACCATATGATTTTTAGCAAATCATCAGCAATCAACGGATTTGTTTAGTCTTTCCCAAGAGCCGTTTGCTTTTGGACTAGCTAGTTCTTTTAGTACAATCACTACCATGGTGAACTAATTACCATATAAATTGTTGGGAATTATGGAGATACTGCTGATAGAGATCTACTGATAGGTTCCTGCGGATGGTTACTGCTGAAGTTATGGTTCCTGCTGATAGTATTATTTCTACGGATTTAGTGAATCCGTATCTTTAGTATTTGTTGGTTAGGATATGCATGAGTTATTTTAGGTAGTGATATGTATTGATATTTTATTTATTGCTGTATTAAGTGTTCCTTGTGTATAAAAGGAACATAGGGCTTATATTGTAAGTCACTTCTTGAATATAGTTCACACCAAAAGAAAAACACATTGAGTGTGTGAGATATAGATCCATAGAGGATCATTGTTTTATTAGAAAAACCTTGTTCATAACTTTGATTGTGTTCTTATTATTCCGCCGTGCATGATCAATCATTGTTATCCTACATCGAGCCAAAACGATTCCCTACAAGTGGCATCAGAGACCAGGGGCTCGTGATATCTTGGGGTTATACAAGGTTTAATCAGTTTTATGAGGTAATCGTAAATTTGTTTGGGTATCGGATTATTTGTTTGTTCGTATTAAAGTCTGTATGATACTTTAATTTAAATCTCGTACACCTCGTATTATATTGATTATTAAATTGGTTGTGAATAATCATATCGAGCATGGATCTATCGTCTTGCGCATGAGGTCAATACAGATTAAGTGATTACTTTATTATTGGTTTATCTCGTATTGGTCAAAATTAAATGAATCACGTGGGCTTTTGAGTTGATATACTGGTATTGTGTTGTCGTTTTCGTCAAGTTTTGATTGGCCGATTTCCGTTACAATTAACATTATGGGCCGCATATTGCAAAGTGGGACAATAGCATTATTTGTTTATTAAATTGCGATTAATTGCCGAATTGAGATTTATGTATTGAAGGTTAGTGATTCGGTGGTATTGATTCATGATTGGCTGATTTTATTCGTTATCATTGTACTGAATTTTATCCTTAATAATTTATCGAATTAATAATTGGTCAGTGGTTCATTGGTATTAAATGTGGGGATGTGCGGTTGTCGATTATTGCAAGATTGACATGGTTGCTTGGCTGCTTCCATTAATGTTACCTCGTACCTTTGACGTTGCTGCTGTTAATTGGTTAAACGTGATCTGGTCAGTGGTATTGTAATCTTGCTAGTGATTTGTTGTGGTATTATTAAGTTTGGTGTTGGCAATTGGATGAGTGAGCTACTAAGTTAAGATTAACTCTGCTGCTGCACTCCTGCTGAATTTATTTGTTGCTGTTGTACGCTATTTTTAATTCTGCTACTACGACTTGTTTCTGCTGGTNTACAGACCTACTAGTACTTATTTTTAGAATGGTTTTTGGCCTAGTTATTATGACCCAATGTATATGGGGTGGGGGACAAGATGGGATACTGGTGTTAAGCCCTCAACAGGATGTTCTTGGACAAATAAAAGGAAAGGTTCATTTTGGGTACCCAAGAACAATAGTCCTTGTCAGGTGCACTGATTGAGGGGAGGCATAAGCCTAAGGGGAGGCATAAGCCTAAGAGGAGGCTTATTGTTGTATTCTTTGTATTCTAACCATTTTCGCAGCTGCTGGATCCTCATAAGCCTAAGGGGAGGCTTAGTGTTTCTGTTGGCACTACATTTTTCTTTGGTTCTTGCTGCTGATTGATGGTATATTTTATATATTTCATATTTATTTTTCTTTCTTGTATTAGATTAGTAAAAAAAAAAATATTATTATTATTTAAAAAAAAAGTTAAAAAAAATTTAAAAAAAATAGTATAGTTTTTGTTTTATCTTGTTTGCAGGTACTTGTAGTGGTTAATTACCACACATATGGTTCTCAGCTCACCATATCTTACTGACACAAGAGTTGGCTAGCCCACAAGATTATGGCTTGTGGTAAAGGCTGTGGAAAACCATAAATGGTAATCAACTCACCATGATGATGACGCATTCCATCCAAGAGTTGGCTAGTCCAAAAGCAAACGGTTTTTGGTAAAGATACATTAATTCCGTTGATAGCTGTAATGGTTTGCTCAAAACCATAGGGTACTCAACTCACCCATGCTTCATTGCTGAGAGTTGAAATGGTCATCAATTTACCATGGTTGCTGCCCTATTGGGTAACCAAAGGATTGGATAGTCCTGAGCAAACGGCTACAGGTAAAGACATCTCAAATCCATTTATGGCTGTGATGATTTGCCAAAAATCATTAGGGTATTTCAACACACCCATGATTCACGTTCTGAGTGTTGGACTGGTTCCTAGTTCGCCAGGGTGATGTAACGATTCCACCGAAGAACTAGCTAGCCTAAGAGTGAATAGCTACTTTGTAAAGGCTTTTCAAATCTACTCATGTTGCTGCTGGTTCCTGTTGCTGCTGATAGGTTGAAGTTGCTGCTGGTTCCTTGTTCTTAACAGATGGTTACTAGTTGCTGCTGATATATAGATTGGTTGCTGCTAGTTACTTATTGTTGCTGCAAATATTAAGGTTTCAATCCTCACACTTTCGAAGCTAAAGCTCTATCTGGAATCTTGAACTTAACCATGTCAAATTCAAGATTAGGGGAGGATTGTTGGGAATTATGGAGATACTGCTGATAGAGATCTACTGACAGGTTCCTGCGGATGGTTACTGCTGAAGTTATGGTTCCTGCTGATAGTATTATTTCTACGGATTTAGTGAATCCGTATCTTTAGTATTTGTTGGTTAGGATATGCATGAGTTATTTTAGGTAGTGATATGCATTGATATTTTATTTATTGTTGTATTAAGTGTTCCTTGTGTATAAAAGGAACATAGGGCTTATATTGTAAGTCACTTCTTGAATATAGTTTACACCAAAAGAAAAACACATTGAGTGTGTGAGATATAGATCCATAGAGGATCATTGTTTTATTAGAAAAACCTTGTTCATAACTTTGATTGTGTTCTTATTATTCCGCTGTGCATGATCAATCATTGTTATCCTAGATCGAGCCAAAACGATTCCCTACATAAATGGATTTTCCACAGCCTTTACCACAAGCCATTATCTTGTGGGCTAGCCAAATCTTCACTATCACAGATATGGTGAGTTGAAAACCATACAATTTTTAGTAAATTGTCAACTAAAAACGGATTTGATAATCACATCAGAGCCGTACCCTCATGATGAGTCAAACTCTTTCTTGTTTATTAAACATGGTGAGTTGAATACCATTTGTTGTGTAGTACAAGTACTAACACCATGTGTTACTCAAAACATTTTGTTGCTGTTTATCTTGTGCTTTAAAAAGTATTTTGCACACTACAAAAATTGCTATTTTTCATTAAAGAACTTTACTGGTTTTTAGGCAACAAACAGTACTTTGATAAAGTACTGTTGATCTAGCTGTACTTTGAATAAAATACTTATTATTCAAAAGATATATATCAAAACCATACCAGTAATCATGCATCATCATCTGCCAAAGTTGTCCATTTGATGAATAACTCAATCACCATAAGTGCTGTGTCATTCTCATCTTCAACTTCCATACCATGTTCTAGCATTCTGATCATAAGATTTCTTGTGAGAGGATATCTTCTCTCTGCTAGCATATGAATCATGGTGCCATCTTCTAACTCCAATACATGCACTCCAGCTGATTCAAGAATCTCCCGCTTATAATTTCCCAATTTTCTTGACTTTTCCAGAGATCATCCTTACTTGTTTCTTCAGTATCCCAGAGAGTTGAAAGATCACCCAGAAATATCAAACCAACTCCTCTTGGTGGAATATGTTCATAGTAAGCTTGTACTTGTTGATGCAGATGAAGCAAATCCTCTCTGTCTATCATATACAATATATCCCATAACAAGTTGAATGGTCTAAAACTTTCATCTTCTCTATGAAAAATAAGATAATCTCCATCTTCTTTTGATTCTACAACTTCCAAGTCAGAGATCTTAGACTTTGTATCAACAACTTCTTTTGACTTTAGATGCTCAAAATCAACAACTCTTAAATAATTCCTTAGCTCATCAACTGTATATGTTCTTAATTCAATTGTATCTTTGAACTTCTTTGATGGCTGTTCTTTAGTTCTTGTTCTTTTATCTTTGAACTTCAATTGTATCTGTTCTTTATCCAACATCTGTTTTGCCTCATTAGTATCAAAACCAATAATGATATCAACTTGCTTTTAGTAAGATTCTCTAACAGCATCATACAATTCTTTCATCTCTTGATACTTTAATCTCTGTAAGCCTTTGTATCCATGACCCTTTAGATAACTCATCATTGCATTCCTTTCTTTAGCAATGCCTTGTGATCTTCTTGGTCCAATAACCTTTTTTAACAACAGGCTTCTCTGATCTCTCCACTTCAGCATTTAGTTCAGCTTAAAACTTTTTGAGCAGCTTCTTCATTTTTAGCAACTTCAATTGCTCTTAAGTCTGCTAAAGTCAGCTTCTTCATCTTTTTCTTTTCAACTAAAAGTCCTTTACCTTTATCTTTTGGATCTACCTCTTGAATAGTCTGAGAAGAAGGTTGAGATTGTTCAACTCCAGGTATAGTAATACCTTTAAATCTTGACATGTTGAGCAACATATTAGCGATGGTCTCATCATCACTATGTTCCTCTTGTTGACTTGGATTTGAAGTACCTTCTTCTTCATGTATAACTTTTGAAGGACCAGCTTCTTCATCAAAATCTAAGGTTCTTGGTGTAATGAGATTCTGCCTAACAGTACTTTGTGGAGCAGTACCTTGAGCATCAGCAGTATCTTGAACATCAACTTGCTCAACTTGATCAGCTTCTTTGTCAGCTTCTTTCTTTGAATCTTCATGAATATCAGCATTAGGATCTTCATTTAAAATCTCATAAGGTTCAACATCTATATCCTTATGAATTTCAGCATCTGTATCTTGATTAAGTTCAACATCTTCATTCAGATTCTCATTTACCAAATTCCTTCCCAATGTGAATGAAGATTGCTCCCTAAGCTTTCGTTTCTGAGTCTTAGAGACCTTCTTAGGTTTCTGACCACTTTCAGCAGGATGTGGAATGAGTGGCCATACTAATTTCTTCAACCTCTTGTACTTATTCTGCAACTTCACCATTGCTGCAGCTTGATCATCATAAGCTTTCTTCAATCTTCTTAATTCTCTGGTTAAAGCATAGTTGTCCAGCACTCCCTCATTAGCAATTTCCTCCTCAGCAGCCATTACTCCCTCATCTCCTCCAGATGTTTGAGACCCATCTGTGGAAGTATAATCATTGGGAGATGGTGGTTGATGCTCATCTTGCTCTGAATCATCATGGGCAGTACCTTGCAGAGAAGCAGTACCTTCCTTTGAAGCAGCATGTTGATAAACATCTTCATCCATTGAATGTAACTGCTCAGTATGATGAGAAACATCTGGTTCCTTTGAATGTGACTGCTCAGTTTTTTGAGAAACATCTTGAGCTTGGGATGGAGTAGGAGCAGAGTCTGAATGCTCAGTAGCATGATCAGAATCTTCTTGTGCAACATCTCTAACAGCCTGTGCCCTTTCCAAAATATGTGCAGTTAAAGGTATATTCCTCCCAGAAAACTTGGCACTCTTGGTAGCCATAAATGTGAACACCTTGTCAGGAAGGACGATTGTAGGCAAAAAGTTTGGGGGTTTAGGAACACCCTCAAGCTGTTTGTTCAAAAATAATTGAACAAATCTGGGATACATCAAAAATGGTGAACCATTCTTGATATTGTTGCGCATACCATCAAGAATCATGAAAGAGAAATTGAAAGGTTGATTGGTAGCTAATCCCACTAATGCAGAGGCTATGGTTTGACTAAACTCATTCCAAGCAGTACTTTTGGAACTTAGGCAATGGAGTAAAACATGAATGAGATACTTCTAATGTGGACTGAATAGGGGTTTCTGAAAAGTAAGTTTAGTAAGAAACCTTCATACCCTATGTCTCAGAGTGTATCCCACAATACTTGCTTAGCAAACCTAACAGTACCTTCTTCATCATGAAACAGAAGATCTTCGCGAATGGTAGCCTCAGTAATCCTAATATTCTTCCCAACAACTTTAGCCTTAATGAAGGATACATCAGGTTCTTCCCAACCAGATTTAGCAGTAGCCCAAAATTTCCTGAATCCATGGCCCAATAATGTCAGGATTGACCAATAAAGCATAATTGATTGAAGACCCAGTTAGGAAATCAATCACAGCATGAAAATCAACATTCAATTCCGTCTTGTCGAGATTAGCAATCATGTTGTGCTTACTACAAGTTGGACGATTAGCCATTTGTGTGTTGGTAGAAGAATGAATAGTATGGTGATGGTAGATTTGATGATTAAAGTGGTGGCTTAAGAATGAATGGATGAATAAGTAGAAAAGTGAGAGTAAAAGGCGGTAGGGTTAGTTATGTATGGATAAGAATTAAAAAATCAAATCCCATTTAATGCGTATACCGTTATTTTGGCATGTATCCCTTCCATAACGAAGTATTTGACTTTTACCCTATATTTTTGACCGTTGGAACAATACTTTCCACGTAACAGTACTTTACACGTCAGCAGTACTCTTCAAAGCATTACTTTCCCCAAAGCAGTACTTTCAACAAAAATTGCAAGCAGTACTTTCCCATTCTCTTTACCACAGAGAAATACACAAGAGAAAAATCATCAAATAGCATTGTGTTGCCTCTCCTCAAACAATGCATATGACTAAATTAAACGAAATTAAGTCCTCCCCTCAAATGTAGCTTAATAATTAATCATACCAATACTTACCACCAAATGTTTGAATCTTGAAACATCAAATCCTTTTTTGAGTAGATCTGCTACATTGTCATCTGTGTGAACCTTGACAACATTAGCCTATGCTCATAACAATCACGAATAAAATGATGCCTAATCTAAATATGCTTGGTCTTGGAGTGATAAACAGGATTCTTCACAATAAAAATTGTACTCTCATTATCAATATTGATAGGAGTATTCTTGAAATTGAATCCATAATCCAAGAGTTGATTCTGCATTTAAAGTACTTGTCCACAACAGCTTGCAGCAGCAACATATTCTGCTTCAGTGGATGAGGTTGCTGTAATTTTTTGTTTCTTACATTGCCATGAAACTAGTCTTCTCCCAAGATATTGGCATCCACTAGTAGTTGATCTTCAATCATAATTATCACCTGCATAATCACTATCTGAAAAAGCTTCCAGGGGGGAATGATGGAGGCCCAAGTGTTGAGGAACGGGCCATCATGTTTCTAGAGGCCCAAGACCGTATGACAAAAGGGGCCTCACTTAAATGGGCATAAGTTGGGCTACGGGGCTCCGTTTCAGGCCCATGACCAGTCGATTCGAAGCTTGGAGCGAGGAGCACGTTGTGGTAAACTGACTTCGTCGGTTTACGGAACTTTCGAGCCCCGAAACACTTTATTTTATGAGTTATTTGCATTTTAGTGTTTTTCGGTTTTTATTTGTATTTTGTTTTTGCAATAACTTTCGGCCCTTTTGTCTTCTAGGGTCCGTGTCAGTTTCCTATCTCTATTTAAGAGTTGCTTTGTAATATGTAATGGGCAGTTCAATAAAATACCAAAAGTCTATTTTTGGCAACGTTTTGCTAAGAATTTCCCTTTAATCGGCATTCGTGTGAATCAACGATTATTGGTAGGATCGTTCCTGGTATTCTTGTGAATCAACAGGTCCGATTTGTGTTATCTTATTTTAGTACTACATCAGTTGGTATCAAGAGCCGAAGTTCCTGTTCGATATGCCTCCAAGGAGGAATAGAAATCTTAATGACATCCATGAACAAGAGTTTGAGCAGCGTGTTATGGCGAGAATGGAGGAGAGGATGGGTCAATTCGTTGATCAATTAACTGATCATATGAATGACTTGATGAATCAGAGAAGGCCTCGTAATCGTAACCGGCGGGAAAGTGAAGACGAAGAGTCAGAAAATCCGTTCGGTGAGGGTGACGGTTCATCTTCTGATGAACAATAAAGACGACCAAGGCGAAATGAAAGGGAGGATAATAGGCGTTGGGAATCTGGGCTGAGAGTCAATATTCCTGATTTTGATGGGGATACTTTGAATCCTGAGGGGTTCATTGATTGGCTTGCTGCGGTTGAAGAAGTATTCGAATTCAAAGACATTCCTGAAAACAAGAGGGTTCCATTGATCACTACCAAGCTACGTGGTAGGGCATCCGCGTGGTGGCAGCAATTGAAACTGACTCGGGAGAGAGTTGGAAAGCCAAAAGTCACGACTTGGCAGAAGATGAAGAAGTGCATGAGGGCCAACTTTATTCCTCATAATTACCAACGGTTGATGTACCAGCGGTTACAGAATCTGAAACAGGGGGCCAAATCTGTTGAAGATTACACAACCGAGTTTTATCAATTAATTGCAAGGAACGATATTCAGGAGACTGAAGAACAACTTGTCTCTCGTTACATTGGTGTTTTAAGATTCCAGATCATGGATTCTGTTAAAATGTTTGATCCGGTGACACTTTCTGATGCGCATCAACGTGCGTTAGATTTTGAAAAGCAGAACCGTCATGGATTCTGTTAACAAGAGGGTTCCAACGATTATTGGTAGGATCGTTCCTGGTATTCTTGTGAATCAACAGGTCCGATTTGTGTTATCTTATTTTAGTTCTACATCAGTAATTCAATCTCAGCCAAAATGACTAAGTCAAATACCTCTTCACCACCATCAAAACCGCTTAAGAGAACCGCAAGAATAAATGTCAAGCCTTGTTGCTTTGTCAAACTTGCATCATCATATTCCGACTCTTCACCATTGACCATCTCTTCTCCCATTCATGATGAAAACTTCCTAAGTCTCACCATACCAACACCTCCAACCAAAATCAACATCTCCACTCCACCACCAACTAAGACACCTATTGCAACCACACCACCTCCGGCACCATTTCCACTATCAAAATCACAATCACCACCAAAGTCACCCAAACTAGAACCAATGGACCTATTTGCAACTCCACCAAAACTTCACCTCACCCATTCTTGGAAACTCTAGATGACTTACCACCAAGATCAACAAATCCACCACCTCTTTCATCCGTTGGCTCCATTGAAAGACTAGCCAAATGATGCGTGGGTTTTGCAACCTTCGCAATTAGGTTTTACCTCTCAAGAGATCTTGAGAAGCTTACAACCCCCACCAGGCAGTGTACCTGACCGATGTAGTATAGTGAAGTGGCAAGTACCGGGGGATTGATCTGTTCTCTCAAGGGGAATAATGTCGTTAGGGATTAAAAACTACTCTAATTTAGGTCCAAGGGTTTGAGGGATGATTCTTTTTGGAATTTTGTTATTTTTAATAAAAGCAAGTAAAATCTTGGGTATTTGGAAGAGCTGGGCGGAATTAT